>JAJLXV010000237.1:0-19862 GCA_030571435.1 Myxozyma mucilagina | reverse complement strand
CGATATATTTTTTATTGTCTACTGTTGCTGCAGTTGCTCAACATCAATGCGATATTTTTTTTTGTAGATACAACAGCATACGTCCCGATTGATCTCCTCTCAGCCTTTCCAAGTAATGTAAAAAACATGAAACATAATCAATAAAAGTAACAGTCTGTAGATTTAAAAAAACGCTTAAGATCAAATTGAATTTTCGCACGATTCATAGCATTTCTGAGTAGCTTTTATACAATAAATAGAGTGCCAGTACTGAGAAGCATTCAGTTAACAGAGAGACCTCGTAGGACACAAGTTTTGGACTGTCCTGGTCAAAAAAAATCAAAAAAAAAATCATTTGCCATTAAAGTATCCATCTGCTACATTTTAAGAAAAATTGTAGAGGTCTGGAGTGTGTTTAGTTTATTTGCTTAAAATTGATGGATTCTTTCCGTTCAAAGAAAAGCTGTCAATCGGGCATTTTGTTTTCCCATAGTAAATTTTAAGGTTCAAAAAAAAGATACCTTGGACAGCTTGAGCGATTTATTTTTGAGTTCAACTAGGTGCGGCTCAATAGAAGAACTCTAGAAGGCGGTACGATGCACGAAATGGAGCTTAAATGTGCTAAAATGTGCTTTGTCAGCAGATATGGCCTAAAACGGTCAATTTTGGCAAGCTGGCCAGCATTTTTCCCAGCCAGCGGGTCGTATCAAATTGACCCTAAGAATGGTGGGTACAAAACCCTTATGGATGTGTAATGCTTGTTAACTGCTTAGAGGAAAAACACCAAAGTTAGTTATTAATATTGGAACACAAATCATTTTCATGAAAGCGAATGCAAAAAGTCTGGTTTATAGTTACTCGTGTTTCACTCGTGAGAGATATTTCGAGACTATTTGCTTTTGTACAAGCTATTTGGAATATTTATTATTTATAAATCAGGTTTTCTGTTCCTTTTAATGTGCTTCTATTCAAAATGTATGCAACAAACACTACCATCGCCATCATCTCTTTTATTTTTTTTTGGTAAAGTCATACTCTTTATCTCTTTATTTTTGACATCTTTTTAAGAGAGACTAAATATACTCGGAAAATCAAAATCATCTGCAAAAAAAAAAAAACCAGCAACTGCACTTTCTTAAACAATTCTCTTTATGAATTGTGGCTTTTTTCCAATCGATATTAACTAATACTCTTCTTAATTCTGTTATTTAAAACCTGACTATCCTTTTCTCAAAACTTTTTAAATAGATCAAAACAAATGTCATCAAACTTGTTCTTCGTCATCGAATCTGAATCAGCATAATTATGTACAAAGCTGCTATTTTTAATGAAAATACAAAAATAAAAGCCTGTTCTGTTCAATGTTCACGTTGACTAATCTTTTCTCTCTCTTTTTTTTCTTGCTATTTATACGAAAAGAACACTCAAGATCAAATTTCATCTAGAAGAAGAGAAAATTAACCAGTAACTGGAGTTTTTCTTAACGATTTTCTTCGTTGATTTCTGTTTTTCCTAATTAAAAAGATTAGTTTTAATCTAATATTGTTTTGGAGTAATGTGCTATTAAACGGAGATTTATACCTGGCTTCTTTATTTTTTTTCGTGAAGTAAACGGAACAAGTATGCAAAACCCATATGGTTGACTTGATTCCAAATAAGTACTTGCCTTCCTTCTTTGCTTCTATGTCATCTATCTTGATTGTATCTATCTTGATCTTGAATTTATATTCAGCTCTCAACTCTCTTTTTTGAAAAAAAAAAACAAAAAATCGAAAAGAAAATGGGTCAACAAGTACACATGTTTAGCAACATATTGTAGCTATCATGAGTGTAGAGTGAGCGTCGCATGTCGGTATGCGTCGTACTTCCCAACGGCATTGTTTTGACAATCTTTATCTTCAACATTACGAACTTTCTAATCTACATAGATTATGCTATAATTTGATAAATTGGATTGTTCTGTATTTTGTCTGCATGTTTTGATATTATGGCCAGTGTTGCCACATCTGCGGCAGCGCGCGCCGTAAACCTGCCTGACAACTTTTGGAAGGACCATCATCCAGTCGACTTTCAAGATATGTTCAAGATATGTCGGATCACCTCCCTCATTTTCTTTTGCTATTTATACTTCGTATTGCCCAGCCAATGCTCTGCGATGCTGTATGCGTTTTGTTTTAGTTGTAGGGCGTTTGCTGACAGCGTGATTGGCCTTTCATAAATAGATTCCAAAAAAAGACCTTTTGTTTGAAAATTAAATGGGATTGCTTTAGTCAATTGATTCACTGCATCATCAGCTCTATTTATCGCTGGAAAGTGATTTGGAAGACTACCTACTCAAGACTTGATCGATTTCGTCTGTTAATCTACCTTATTTCTGGTATACCGTACTCAAATTTTGTCCGCAAACCCAGGTGACATCACTCAGAGATAAGCCTAGAATCTTTGCGTTTAGCTCTTTGGTAATCGCGCTTTTAAGTCATTTGCACTTAAAGCTTTTGATGTCCGGCAAGATGACCATCTACTGCCTACAGCACGTGCGTTGTATGTTTAAAGTCTTCCGTTTGCCTTATTGTCTACATCATCCAATCTTAGTGGTGACGCTCGCTTATCTAAGTTAATTATATATTAAGCAATAAACGCCTCGTGCAGAATTGACTTGGGCACAGTTATGCTTCATGAGGGGATGCCGGTACCTCGTCAGCGAACTATATTCAGAGCCTTTGTAAACTAGGCGGCTCCTTCAAATACTTAATTTTGAGTTTCAGCGCAAGTCCTCAAGTGCCAAAGTCACTCTAGCCTCCCGCGGTAATAAAGAAGTGGCTATTTGTGGCGACTTTTGGGTTGCAAAGGGTGGTGAAACGTAGTCGTCGCGTCAACATACGCGTTGGGAAGTGCGACGCATACCGACGTCGTACAGAGAGAGTAATTAGATTTCTGAAAGAATCATTTCACGTGAGCACGCGACAAAGCAGTCACATCACGTGAACCACTTATGTAAATTTTCTCCTTTTTCTCGGGCGTCATTTTGGATAATACAGAGTCTGACCTGCTTGGAAGTTCTTGGAGTTCATCATAGAAACCAACATATTTACAAAGCTACTGTTTAAACGAAAATACGTAGACAAAACACTCTGTTCATTGTTTCATGAAACAGCAGCAGTGCAGTCATTTAAATTTTATCGGCCACTACTTATAATGATAAACACTTTATATTACATCCAATAGACTACAAATTGTCATAATCCACATTCCGTAGATTCCTTTTTTCTGAAAAAGAAAAATACAAGCCACTTTTATTATTTAGACTCCAACAGTAAACCATAATAGCTCCCGTTTATTTTTATTTTTACATCAAAGCCTCAAAACACCATAAACAAACCGTCTAGTAGAAACTGTATTGATCATTAGCACATGTCACATAAATATATAGTATGAGCCAACTTACGTGGAAGGTCGGGAAACGGCAAAGGTCTGCTTGGACTTGATGATGCGGTGGGGAAGAGGGAACTTGAGCTGGGGGACGAGGAGCTGCTTGATGTACTGGCGCTTGACGTCCTCGGTCTTCTCGAGCTCGACGACCTTGAGAATGTGAATGCTGCGGAATCGCGAACGATGTCTGGCAGCCATGTCCTGGTACAAAGCCTCGACGGCAGCGACACGGGACATGTCACGGTACTCCTTGTACATGTTGTGGGTACCAGAGCGAGAGTCGTATCGGATCCAGATACCGAAGTTCTTGACCTTGTTGGGGTGCTTCTCAGAGATGGCCTTGACGCTAACAATCTCACCGGTGGACTTCTTGACCTTTCGGAGCTGCTTCATGAAGTACCAGTATCTCGACTTGGCGACGACAGTGTTGGGAGCAAAGATCGAGAGACGGTAGAGCTTGGGGGTAGGGTCGGTGTCGGTGGGCAAGTGACGGCCGATGACCTGTTGCAAATTGTCAGTATTTCGATCTTTATTCGCTTTGTTTCGCAGTCGATATGTATATTCTCGTGTCCATTGCAAATGATTCGTTCGTATATAACATATTCTTAAAACTATTATGATTGAAAATCGCATACCTCGTATTCAGAAAGACGACCCACTAAACAACTTCGTTAGCATCTATTACTTCACCAGTTCCTCTGCTCCTTCTTCTATAACCAATTCCTCCAAACCAGTATTCAATTCTCAATGATCACATACTTTTTATTTTATTGATCCTAAGTGCCGAAAGAAAAAGGAACGGTGCCGATTGTTGTCGTAGGGATGGATAGCAAAAGGCAGAAACTCTCAACTAAGCTCTAACCGACTCACTGTCTGCCTTGCGGCGCTCAGCGCGCACTCTGCCCAAGCTCAAACGATGGAAATTAGCGCGTGACTGCTATATTGCAACAAACCACATAGCCCTAACTGTGCCCTAACACATCTAAAATTTCCGCAAATGTTATGTAAGAACTTTAAGCTACTGTGCGGCTCAAATAGAGTGCAGAGAAATTCAGGGGCTTCTGCATTTGCAGGTGCCTCCCTTGTCCTTGTTTGGAACTCAGTTACGCAGCCAGTAAGCTTGATGGAAAGCTCTTGACCAAGAACGTGTTTTTCACAGTATGTGTTATATGACCTTCATGTGTTCTACTATGATTAATCTCAAGAGCGATTTTTCACTGTGAAAACCGTATTGTTCCTCAATTTACTCACAGAATGCTCACCGTAGTAAAAATATATTTAATATTATTCACTTTAATCTGAAACAGCGTCCTTAAACCAGCTGGTATCGTCTACCATTGCAATCTGCCACATTTTAGAGGTTCAGTTCCGAAAAAAAATCAACAGAAAACTACAAACACTCCTTACCAATCATGTGGACCTACGGTCATGTACAGCAGCTGCCAATGAGACATACTGTGACGCTTACTTCAAAGAGGTTCAGGCGCAAGGGGCGTTTGTGCTGCGCGACGCGTCGAGCCGCAGTCGTGTATAAACGCGTCTCGAAGAATTAAATGAGACTAGACCCCTGCCGAGATGTAACATTGTGTAAATGATTTACCCCGTTTTAAGTCATTCTTTTATATAAGTATGACCTGTTCATCTCTATTGCCGTAGAATATGCGTCATAACGAGCATCGTCGCCATGAGATGTCGGTTAGCGAGTCTTGTTTACTGGACCCTGATCCTAGGCGGTTCAGTTATAGCTCATCCTCATCTACATTTTTATGGCCGTAAACCCAAATTCGATCCTGCTTTGCTGAACAATTCATTGTCGAATATTCCGAAGTCAATAACAGGATTACGCGAGCGTGGGTTTCTACAGCGTTACGAATCTACCACCAATGTTATTGTCTACGTGACCGCGACTGCGTTTCATGATAATGGCGATTCGTTCGTGTCAGATGTTTCTCCAACTGGTTACGAAGATATACAAGCCACATCTTCAGCTAATTTTCTGGTTGTCCAATTACCCAGCACAACAGAAGCTTCTCAAACAGAGCCCACGAGATCATTTATTGATGTCGACGTACCAAGTCCGACGGAAGCTCCTTTTGCGGCACCAACTGAGCCTACAGTCATTTCATCTTCAAAACTGCTAGCAGTTTTTCCAGATTTGACTTGCTCAACAGGAACCACACTATTCACCTTACCACCTGGTCCACCGGTCAGTGACTCAGTCACCTCAACATCTACAATAACGCTGACTACTACTTCCACATCTTTACAAGCATCGCCAACAATGTTGTCAAGTATCACGGAGATGCCTGGTCCAGCTGAACCCACTCCTGAGACATCAGTCGTGGTTGTAACCGTTACAGCGTATGAGATTGTGACCGAACAGACACTCATCACTATTTACACTACCGCCTCGTCATAATCATCACGTCTTCTTAATGTATATATTGGCTATAGTACAATCGATTTTTTTAATCCTTCACTGGGCAATGCAACGTAATGTAGGCATCAGTCTAGAAACAGTCAGCAATTAAAACCATCCGATTCGATACAAAATACTACTTACACCCCAGCCATAAATAGTCTCAAGCTCGATATTTCCACCAAAATAGTCGGCGTACGCTTTACTTAGCGGAAGACCATAACCTAATCCACCCATGGAAGAGCCACCTGTACCCGTAACGCTAGGTGGCGGAGTATTTAGTCTTTTGAAGCCGTCAGTAAGGTCATCTTCCTCAAATGTAGACTCTGAGTAGCTCCAGATTCTTTTTAAATTGTTTTCTTTAATACCACCACCGCGATCACGTAGTCTGATTTGAATACCAGTACTATTACGACTAATATTGACAATTACTGGTGGCATTGAAGAACCCGCTCCACCGAATATGCCCTTTGAAGTAGCTGATGGCTCACTAGTAATTCTGTAGTCTGACGATGCAGATTGTCCCGAATGATGTTCAATTGTAGCTCGAAAGCAATTCTTGAGCAGTTCTGTAATGATATATTCAAGATGCTCAGACACATACTCAATTTCAATGTCATCCCCGGTATCAATCACGACTGCTGGCCGCATTCCGTACTGCAAATCTGATACGTCTGCCAATAAATCTGCCACCGACTGGATCATTTCTGCTGGCCGCAGACGAGTGTCAACAATACCAACATATCTGTCTCCTTTCTTACCCGTTGATAAAGCTTCCGCGCTTTGCTTTGTGAGTAATATATGATGCTTAGCAGAGAGACGTGTGCCAACTCTAACACGTAAATGTTCGTCAAGAAACTTGTCAGCATGACTCCCACTCAAATAAGCCTCTGATTCTGCTACTCCCTTTGCTAATATGGGAATGGCGTCAGTATGTTCTTCCACCATCTTTTCGAGCGCTAGCACAAATTGCTTATTCTCTTCTTCGGCAGATAGTCCTCCCGGTTTGAATCTTTCGTCGCCGTAAATAAAACTGACAGATGCCAAATATTTATGATATATTTGAGATATATTGGGATTAAGCATCATAATATAGGGAAGGTTTCTTAACGCCACAACACGCCGTGATAAACTGCTTAACAATTCCTGTTTTATATGCCGTGCATTATGAACAAGCTGCTCTGGCGCAATCGGAGGACTTCCAAACTGTAACAAGTCTGAAAGCTTTAGCCTATAATATCACATCAATATTCGTTTCTTAATGCCATTTCGACGCAATATGTACGAACCTGCTAGTTGAATTTTCCGCATACTATTTCGTCACAGTCAGATACTTCACTGAAGATGTAAACCACCAGCTTTGCTTACCTTTTCCACAATGCTTTCTATGTTCACATTTTCGAATTCCGGCTCACTTGGAGAAAACTTTGAATATTTTCTGCATTTGACTCCTGTTTGAAAGAACGTGCTTAATCGTTGTTTTCGTCGCAAAAATAATGTACGCTGCTCACGTGCACCGCCAGCAATACATCTCTCGCAACTTCTCAACACCATTCAGTCTAAACTTGATCTTGAACGCTTAGCAAGATAGCTAACTGTTAGGAAGGAGTATAGATATCTTTATGACTAGCGAGATCTAAAGTGCATAGCAAACAAATTACTCACTTGCGGTAGGGCCGCTATCAAAATCATGCGGCTTAAACAAGGTTATGACGTATGTGTATGAGAAAATGACACGACTACTGCCTAAATCTCTAATTTGTGACAATTAACACTTAATGAAACTCATGCAAATGTTTTTGATTACTACTTTAAACTGTAGATAGATAGCATAGAGTATGGTAGCTTTCAACATGGCAATACAGCATATTATCGGAGATTTCACGTGATAATCGCTGAATGTGCGGCTGAGAACGCGTTTGGGAGAAGCTTACAGATTGCCACTTGTGGTAGTATCTACACTTGTCAAACAAACATTTCAATATCTTCAACGCCTTTGTATTGAGACTTAATTCTTATCTTACTGCAAGCCTATTGTAGTTACAGCTTGGACAATATGACTGGATCAAATGTTAAGCTTTATGTTTATGATCTTTCGAAAGGTAAGCATCGAAGATAACACTAAGCGCAACCAGAGCTAACACTTCATCTCAGGTCTGGCACGACAGGTACTGAAGCAGCTCAAAACTCTAATCTATGAATAATTGCTAACAGATCTGTGAATTAGATGTCAATGCCGTTGGTAGGGAAACAAATAGGTGAGTCTCAGTTAAATCAGTTTCTGTTAGTTATAATCACTGACAAATACAGATGGAGTGTGGCATACAAGTGTCGTTTATAATAATGTTGAATACTACTATGGCGCTGGCGTGCAAACTGCGACTCCAGGGTCTACACATCATGGTCAGCCATTAGAGATAGTTGATATGGGTGAGACTTCACTACCGGAAGACGTTGTTCGTGAATACATTAGATCACTGTCAGATATTTATCGTGCTGAGAATTATGATCTTTTCATGCACAACTGTAATAATTTCTCACAAGATCTATGCCAATTTTTGGTCGGTCGAGATATCCCTTCTCATATATCCAATTTACCTCGTGAAGTTCTCGATACCCCCTTTGGACAAATGATGAGACCAGCTATTGAAAAATCGCTCAGACCTATCACTACTGCGCCATCTGTGCCTCAAAATACAGCTCAGCCAGCCTATCAGCCTTCATCTCAATTTTCAAATATGCCAGTTTCGGCTGCGGCTCCTGCTCATTCGGTCATACATACGACGTCCGCGACTGATCTTGACAACATGATCAAGACCAGCAAATGCTCTATCGTGTTTTTCACCTCAGCGACTTGTGGTCCGTGTCGAATTGCGTATCCAAAGTACGATCAATTAGCCGAAGAGCATGGCGATAGATGCAAATTCATTAAAGTCGATATCAACAGCGCGTATGAGATTGGCTCTAAATGGAGAATATCCGCTACTCCTACTTTTATGACGTTTATCTCTGGAGAGAAGCTTGATGAATGGAAAGGTGCTTCTCCTCCGACTTTGGAAAGTAACGTCAATATTTTATTACAAACAGCATATCCTGTGCATCCTCACAAACGACTTCGATTACCAATTCTTTTCGGTGGTTCTCAAAACACCATCAGTTACAGCAAAATCCCGCCTCTTGATAAACTACAAGAAAAGCTGCAAGGTGCCGGTATTAATGATGAGATAGTGGGAACTTTGATTGAGTTTATCAAGTTAAGAGACGCTGAAGGAGCGAGAGAGGCAGCAATCCCTGATTTAACAAAATGGGCTACATTTATTAAAGCAAAGCTGAACAACTCTGAAGAATTGAACGGAGAAAGTTTGTTTCCTTTAATTGACCTTTTCAGAGTAGCTGCTATTGATTTCCGTGTTGGTTCTTGGTTTGCCGAGGAACATGGTAAGATCTTCAAATACTTCATTTAATATTCGTTGCTAACAAGTTTATAGATTTAAGCACTACTCGCACTGTTATAGAATACTCTTCTAACGACGAAAACCTATTTCAAGTACGACTTGTCACATTACAATTACTCTGCAACTTCTTCAACGCGCATCTATTCATCCCACGTCTTATATCAGAACTAGGTAGCTCTCTAGCACAGTTAATGGCCAGTTCCTTACTTGATACGCACGCCAATGTTCGATTAGCAGCATCGTCTTTGGCTTATAATATCACAAATTACGCTCATCACCGTCGAACTGAAGCTTCTGAGGAAGTTTTGTTGGGAAAAGATATTGGCATCGAGTTAATTGTCGCTTTAATCGAGGGTATTTCTAGAGAGACTGAATCGGCAGCTACTCTTAGTCGCCTTCTCATTTCACTGGGTAAAATATTTTATTGTATTCCTTTGGAAAGCGAGATAGGCGCAGAGGCTTTAGATATTTGCGCAAGTTTAGATGGATATGCGGTGGTCTCTGCAAAACGACAAGAGAAAATTGCAGATAAGAAACTTTGCATGGAAGTTATGGAGTTGTTGGCCAGGCCTTAAAGGTCGTTAGTGAGGAGGATAACTGCACCACGGCTAATACTCTTTTAGATTTACTGCAATAGATAAGTTTTATTTATCAAACCTATGTCGCCTATGGCAAATTAGTAAGAAAAAGTACAGCAGTCCTGACTTCAAAGATATCGTTCACAATTTATTTGAAAACAAATATATAAATAGTATGAAAACCTCTATACCCAAGATGCATAGTTTAAGCATCGCTCATCAAGCCTTCTTCCACAGCCTTAATTTGCAAAGCCAAAAGTCTGGAATAATATCTGCACATTGCAAGATTTCCACCCATGAACCAGAATCCAGGGCAGCCACTCTTTCTCCACATGGTATTAATTTCACCTTCTTGATCCAAATCCCATACATCATGGCACTTGTCAGTGACTTCCTTTCCAATGATCTTGGTGGCAGTGGAACGCATGTTGTCATAACCAGTAGCCAAGACAACAGTGTCAGCTTCAACCTTTCTGCCATCAGCCAAAATCAAGCCGTCCTCCACAAACTCTTTGATGCCTCCGTCGCACTGAGCGACTTTAACTTTTCCGTCGACGATTAACTTGCTTCCACCGATATCAATGTAGTAGCCACCTCCGCGAGTCAAGTACTTTCCAAAGAGACCACTGCCGCCAGGGCCAAAGTCGAGTTTGAAACCAGCTTTCTTGAGACCCTCAAGATTTTCCTTCTCCATCTCAGCGACTGTGGCAGTCACATCAGAGTTGAAGTCAAGCTGGACGGGAATAGGCATACTGTGCGCATAAATATCGGCATTCTCGGTCTGAGGACCATTCTCGTCATACAAACCATGGTGAAGCTTGAACAAACCCTTGTTGGCCTGAATAACGTATGTACCACTTCTCTGAAGCATGGTAACATCAGCGCCGTTTTCAAAAAAGTTCTGGCACAAATCATGGCCACTGTTTCCAGATCCAACAACGACGACCTTCTTTCCTTTAGCACCCGAGGGGCTGAGCGACGCATCCTTATGTTGGGATCCGTGGTACAAAGTTCCCTTGAACTTGTCCTGTCCGGGGAACGAGGGTATCCGAGCCTCTCCAGAATGTCCAGTGCACATGACAATGTGATGCGGTTTGATCTCTCGAACAGTACCGTCGGATTTGAGAACACTCACGGTCCACGTGTGTGTCTTTTCATCATAGACCGGATTTGGGGCAACAGTGGTCTTCATCCAAATATTGAGCTCCATAATATCAGCATAGGTCTCAAGCCAGTTTCCGATCTTATCCTTAGCCAAAAACAAAGGAAAGTTAGGAGGGAACTTGAGATAAGGCATGTGGCAGTACTGAATAGGATCGTGGGTGACCAAGGTGCGATATCGGTTACGCCAGTTGTCTCCGACACGCTCATTACGGTCAACGATAAGAGCCTTGACTCCAAGGTGCTTGAGAACAGCAGCAACAGTCAATCCAGATTGACCTTCAGAAAGTTAGAGACACTCTATAAAAAGCTCTTATACAACAAAAGAAACTCACCAGCTCCAATAATAAGTACCTGAGGATCTTCGTCAACGAAGTCCAGCTCACGTTGACGTCTCTCAAGCCAATTACCCTCAATAACACCTCCCTTCAATGAATTATTGCCGCCATGACCTCTGCGCAATCCAACGGTCTCTTCGAATCCTTTCAACTCACCAAGAACAGAGTTGAGAATGTATCCTTTCCAAGATCCGCCAGAGGGAATGAGCCGCAGGATACCAGATCCCCGGCCAATATTAGTCTCAAAAGTATACATAGACTCAACCCACATCAAACCAGTGCGTGGCTCTTTAGAAGTAGGAGAGAAATCATCAGAAGGTTTAGCAAGGGTAATTGAAGTGATTGGAGTCTCAGAGGAAAGAAGGTAATCAACAACATTTTGCGCACCCTGAATAGATCTGAAATCCCAAGAGAAACACAACTGATCGCGCCACCACGCTTCTTCAGCAAAAAGAGAAAGCAACAATGAACGATCTTTCTTATTCAGAGCGTCCAAAAATTTGGTGGTCCAATCAGCAAGAATAGCCTGCGCATCGACTTCTTCCTGCGGCTTTTCGACAACGATTTCGACCTTGCGAAACGCGGGGATAGCGGTGTTGGGAGTTTCAGCTTCAAACATATTGATTTATTCCAGTTGTGTTGTCTAGATGAGCGCAAATCGTCAAACGGCTTGCAGTCTATGCAGTCTATACAAGCAAAACATGGGAAGATGGAGCATTAGTTATACGCTACAGATAGCTGTTCGTCTGGTCGGCGACAGCGCCGATAGTTAGGTCTACATGTGCGGGGCTGTCCAAGAGCTCTCGGTACAGCGGGGCTCAGCGGGGCCAGCGGGGTAAGAAGTGTTCGTTTATCCGGGATTCCCCAGCTGAGCTAGAAGGTCTGAGCACGTTTCGAAGTAGCCTCTTAGAGATTAAACATTTGTATTAAATTCTTAGATACCGAAGTGGAACTCTAAACGCTAATCGAGCCGGATGAGCCAGACATCCACCTGCGCGTGGCTACTTGGTAACGCTTCCAGAGCGCCACACTACCAGAATCCGTAAGCGTAGCGCTCAATGATTGACGGAAGCGCGCTATAATTAAATTTTGCCGAATAGCAAAGTTGGTTTTGTTTTACTTGTAACTCTTCGGTTGTGTGAAATCTTTTAAGGTTCCCCAACCCGTCACAGTCTCCCATTCAGGTACTTCCAATTGTCGAAGGATGCTGTAATCATATTCTGCTGATTTTTATTTCGAATACTCTACGTGAACCGAAATCTAAAAGACTACCAGGCAAATCAATTCAGCTGAAAGGCTATATGCAGCTGAGCAAAACTAAAGTTCTGTGGCATAACTCGTGTGTCACCGTTACTCCCCCACCCCCACTACAACTATTGATTTTACTGAGTGGGAGGAGGGGTGTGGGTTGCAACGTCATCTGTGATTTTAGCGTTTCGGATACGGACGCACGGATCTCGGAGATATAATTGATAAGAATCGGAGATTTATTTTTTTCCACTCTTTTTCACTACTTCAAGTCAGTAGATCACTTCCGATGCTCATATTTGACAGCTATATTTATTTTTTTTTGTATACTTAAGCGTTTAGCTATGGTAGAGATGGATAAAGGTCTTTCCAGATATGTCTGCAATAATCTGCTTCAAGCCAACCGTACTTGCAGCTAGCTGCCTAGAAGTCTTTTGAGTCATGTCACGTTTTGCTGATACGATAATCTCTGCGTAATGAATGTGCGATTGATTTCTTAAAATAATAGCCTTTTTTTCATTCAATATAAGTTTTGATAGCTTAAAAACAATGCGAGGCAATCAGCAAGATGTTGAATACGAACTTCAAAAGTATGTAACCTCTATCCCATCGGCCCCTCCTCCCGCATATTCTCCGGCAAATTTCACTCCCGAACCAACGAGATCGTCAACATGGGTTTCCCCCAACAACGGAAGAACAAACCTCCATCCGGGCTCGAGAGATAGCATATCCAAACCTGCTGCATTAACTCGTGTCATTTCAGACACTGGCTCAATCTCACTTTATGCACCTTCTCTGCTTGATGACCCAGAAGTGCGCGCTTATCGAGTAGACCTGACCCGGAAGGAGAAAATACGTTCTATCCTATCAAAGAAAAGAATCACAAAGCTCTTTCTTTTCAGTATGGCGGGTGTTTTTCTTGCCATAATTATTGTCAGTATAGCGTTATCGTTCATAATATAAATTGTGTTTGTTGTTGGCGCTTGCAAGTGATATGTGTGGAATGGTATTATTTTGAGCACATTCCTTATTGTACTACTTTGGGCTGCTTGCCGTTAACTTGAAGTTTTTTAATGACAACGTGCATACTTGACTGCGAAGTAGGAGATACTTAATTATCTTCATATATCTTATTTTTATCATGTAGCAATTAGAAATCGCTTCTCATATCATTGAAAACTTTCGATATCTATTATCTTAAACTAACTCATACAAACAGACATAATTTTACAATCACAGTCAAATACATTCAAAGCACAATCTAGAATCACACACCAAAAGCACACATAGGCTTAAAATTTGTCAAAGTCGTCAAATGCACTATCATCAAATTTTGAGTTACTAGTAATCTCACTTGAACCGGCGATTTCTCCGTTGCTGGCGTTCGAAACCGTGACAGCGACATTAGCGCCATTGTCGCCATTGAGACCCTTAGAAGACAATGTTGGTCCATTAGAGCTTGCACCTGGGGCAGGCGAGATGGATGGAGGGGGCGTAAAAGATGCAAACATAGCATCAAAGGCGTCTGGAGCAGGAGCAGGAGCAGAAGGGGCTGAAACCGGTTTGTTGTCTATGGGAGATGCTGCACTTTGTGTCGCTACCGCTGAAGAATCAGTTGGTGACGCGACTGAAGCAAATGGAGCTCCTGCAAAGTTATCTTCGAAAGATGCAAAGACATCATCCGCTTGAAATGGTGGAGCGACAGTTTCGATCGGTGCTGGTGCTGGAGACTCTGAAAATTTATCATTAGAATCAATGGGAGCCTCGACAGCTTCAATTCCAGTAGATTCTTCGTTTGCCGCAGGGGCAATAGAGCTATCAATCGGTAGGTCGTGATGGTCTGTGACTGAATCATTAACAGACGACGCAGCAGGAACGATCGTCGAGTCAATGTTTGCAGTAGGCGATTTACTAGCTAAACGCATAGTAGCCCCAAACTCTTCTGGCCCTTCATCATCAGAAGACGAATCTTCATAGTCATCAGCTGTCGGCGCCTGCTCAAGAATTGGCTTGGAATCTGCTTCAAAAGTGGGATATTTAGCTGAAAATTCTGATTCTGAAGCATCCAATGTAGCATCAGTAGCCGGATGCTCTGCGCTGTTTTCGTTAGCTTTTGGAAGTAAACCTAGACTTGAAAATACTGCGTCGAACTGCTCGCGGGTTCCTTTGTATTCGGGTTCTTTAGGTGGTTTCAAACCGAATGGATCTTTGTTAGAATCTTTATCTTCCGCTTCTACCTGTGGAGCAGGATCGCTCTGTGGTGTGGGCACTTCGGACGGCTCTGCCGAAGGCTCTGCAGCAGAGACCAACGTCGCTGACTCAGTGTTATCAACCGTATTCTCAGTCACATTGGACTCATGAACAACTTCCGGGACAGTCTCGGCACCTCCTCCCATACTCAACTCCGGCTCCTCTTTATGAATAGCTTCAGAGTCTACAATCACAAAGTCATGGTCCTTTGGAAACTCACGATCATGTGCTTCTCCTTCAGAGGCAGTGACCACAGACACGGATGAATGTGCAGATTGGTGATCACTAAGAATAGCTGAGGGAGCAACAGGTGTGTCTGGACGTGAAAGTCCCTCTCGAACAGACTCGGGTGCATTGTTCTGGACCGAAGAGGAAATACTTTCCAGATCCGAAGGACGAAGCCCGATATTTGATCCACCGGCAGCAATAACCGCGGCAATGCTATTGGAGCCCGTAGCATTGGTGTATGTTGTTGCGGTAGTGGCGGTTTCCGGAGAAGATATTTCTTCATCGAGAGAGCCTTCGTAACTCGTTCGCGGTAAAGAGGATGACTCAGAGGTTCCGACTGATTGAACGGGTAGGGATTCTTCAGTTGCCAAAGGCTCTTGCTTAACAGTTTCCGTGGAAATTTCTGCCTCTGGTGCACCCGGAACTGTGTCTTCTTGCTTAATCGCAACGCGACCAAAATCAGCAAACATGTTTTCAAAAATTGATTGACCCTCTGGTCCAGTTGTCACAGGAGATACCGCCACGGGAGAAGTAGACGCAGGAGAAAGGACAGTCGCTCCAACATTTGGTGACGAGAAAAATGAATCGGTGCCGCTGAAGAATGGGTTGGTCACTGACCTAACGGATGCAGCAGGGGAAGTTGGAACCGCAGCGCTAGCAAGAGCAGCAGCTGTTGATGCTGCTTCTGCTTTAGCAGCATCCAACTCAGTTTGAGCTTGAGCAAAGTCAGCTTTTTGCTGTTGAAGTTGAGCTTCAGCATTCATCAACTGGCTACGGTTACTTGCAACCATTCCATGTTGCTGCAGTGCTTCCGCGCGTGCCTTCTCCGTATCAGCCTTAAGCTGTGCGCATTGCTCCGAAAGAAGTCTGATCTTTTCTTTCAAAGTCGCATTTTCGCTTTGATCTGTTTCAAGATTCGACATGATTTCCTGATAGTGGACTTGTGTAGCATGCATTTCACTCTCCATTTCAATCAAGCTTTGTCTAAGCTTTGCGGTTTCACTGGTAGATATGGCAAGTTGTTGCTCAACAGCACGAACTTTTGTGACCTCAGAATCGTAGGCGCCTTTGAGAACGCGAAGTTTTCCTTCAATATCCGTACGCAAAGCAACCATCTTAGCAAGCTCAGCTTCCGCCTTAGCTCTTTTCTCTTTCAAAGCTGTAGTTTGAGTTGTCATAGTAGCTATTTCAGTGGACAATCTACCAAACTGATTTGTTTCAACAGAAATCTTCTGGCGAATATCCTTGTCTCCCGTTTCAGTTACTGAAGGAGATGAAGTAGCCGCAACAGACGGTACAGCAGCAGCCACAGTAGACAGTGCCGCCGACACAACACCAGTAGCTACACCAGTAGCTACACCAGCAGCCATAGCAACTGGAGTTGATACAGCAGACGATGCTTGAGAAGTAATTGCACCTCGGAACGCGTTTCGTTGCGTAGGAGCAGGAAAGCTAGCTTGAGGTTGAGCGGGTAGGGTAGGACTCGTAACTTGCGAAATCCCGGTAGACTGTGCACTCAAGGGACTGAATGGAGAGTGCTGAACCGGACTGCTAGCTGCTGGAAATGCATCTGGTGCAGACTCTGGTGCCGGCAAAGACGGAGTAGAAGCAACCAAAGACGAGGATGATGAGACCCCGCTACTGGGTTGCTGTTGCGACAAAGATTGTCCAAAAGCCGAAGATGGTTTGAAAGGCTGTCTTCCGGTCAGACCAGGTGTAAGTGGAGGAGGAGATTTGAATCCCGCCGCCGATCCAGTTGGTTGCGGAGGAATCGTTGGTGACTCTCTAACTTGAGGCTGAGGTGTAGCGGCTGGCATGGCAGGAGGTGAAAAAGGAGGCTGAGCCGGTGCCGGTGCAGCATTGAAAGCAGATTCATCAATATCAAAAAGATCCAAAAGAGATGACTGTCCTCCTTGTTGCTGCTCCGCAGCTGCAGGCATATTAACAGCTTGTTTTTGCTGAGGGTACGAGACACCTGAGAAAACAGAGTTGGTTTGTTGCTCTGGTTGCTGAGTGTGTGGCTTTGAGCGCATAGAAGGCGGCATCAAAGCAGGAGGAAGTACCGATGGTAACTCAGCTCCAGCAATACGCTGTTGAACTAGATACATCGCAACAGCAAATTCGTCCTTAGATAGCGATCCAGAGTTACGAATGTCAGATAAATCCCAAATTTGGGCAAGCACATCCTCAGGAAGCTTAGAAGTCATGAAGAAAGGAACAGCAATATCACCTGAATCTGTTAGAATGAACTTTTTCGTAATTATTGTAAAGCGTAGACATACCACTGATGCTTCCTTTGCCCTCGCGATCTACCGTAGCAAAAATTCCGTCAAAATACTCTTTTTGTTGCGGAGAAATCAACCACTCATCACCAGCATTTGAGGTAGATGTTCGCGAAAGTGGACGTTGCGACGGAATTGATCCACCGGTGTGTAAAGATTTCTGAACTGGAGCAGGCGACATGTGTCCCCCATATGATCCCCGAACCCGAGGCGGTGGCGGCATTCCAGAATGCTGCTGAGTCGCGGGAGGCGGGATTTGAATGCCTGAGTTATTGCTTTGAATACTCGCTCTTGAGATCGGTCGTTCATGTACAGCAGCGGCAGCAGTGAAAAGTGCGGGGGGAATAGATTGAGGAAGCGTCGACAATGATCCGTTGAGTGTGCATTGAATCAAATGCATAGCAATCACAAACTCTGTCGCATCAAGAGCTCCGCGCCGATGGATATCAGAGAGATTCCAGATCTGACCAAGGGTTTCATTGGGCAACTGAGCTCGAACAAAAATGTCGCGAGCAGTAGAACCTTTTCTAATCAGAACAGATTTTTCATAAAAGCAAATCTAAAGTTACCTGAGAGTAAACTGTCTGAGGTACTAGTCTCAAAGAGCTGGATGAAACGGGCTCGGTCACTAGGATTCAAAGGTGGGACCCCGCCAGGGGCCGGCGGCGAGGCTGCTGCAGGAGACATGCTACGATTCACTTCCGATTCAGAAAATCGAGGTAAAGGACCAGCTAAAATTCGCAAACGTTAAAACTGATGACTTGAAGCTATGGAATCATTGATATGTGAAACAACATACGACGCGATGCAAGCTCCGGAGCAAGATGCTGACCACTCTGCACGTATCCAATCAAACGCATAGCAATCGCAAAGCCTGTTTGGTTCAAAAATCCATTATTCTGGTCATCAGCAATCTGCCAGATCTAAAAGAATATCAATTGTCAATGCCGATCTATCTTTATCTTAAGTTGTCTTCACGCACTCGTCCGAGAACCAGAGGGGTCAGTCCAGAACGTTCAAACAGGGACCGAGCAGTCTCTCCGGTGACAATTCCATAGTTATCTTTATCAAGAGACTTAAAAAGCTGACTATAAAAAGACTTCTCTTCGGCTGTAAGAGATAAGCGTGGTGGAGGCGGAGGCTGGGATGCTGCGAGTGGATGCATTAGCTTTTGTCCATCTGAACTGCCTGCCCTCCAAAGGCGAAGCTGTGGTAACTCACTAGCACCAAAAATGTTAGGGCCCGACATTTTGAGACGCCCAGATTCAATGTTTGAGGACTCTCCCTTCCTTAATCTAACGCTGTTTTAACCTTTGAGTATATGCAGAAGATATGTAATGCTCGGGGTAACTCGAAGATCTCAGGATCGGGGTTAGGTGTTTGAGAGACGAGTCGGATTCTCCGGCAATTTGGGCTTGCATCTAATCGATATACAAGCGGTAACTTACATAGGCACAGGAATTTCCTTTTTATTATTGATCAAGTACAAAGAGTGGTTTGACATATAGTCACGCTTCTTCATTGGGAAATTGAGTTTATTTCTGTGCGTTCTTACGAATTTTGGATATACCTTTTTCGTTGATTTCGATCCAACTTTATGACTTTATGTCCAATCGCAATCACGGACTGAATAAGATGAAAGATGTACTTATGTAACGAATAAACAATGTAATAGAAAGCTGGTAACTGAGCTCTATTTCATAAATGTATTTCACATTATACGCTTGCTCTTGAATTTGTTAGCTAAACACGATAGCGCTATCAAGCAGACTGAACCCCGCACTTTGTTTCTATACGAGCGAGCGCTGTTATTCCAAATAATCGAAACTTACGGGTACTTTATTTAATCTGCAAGTAAGTGCAACCTTTGAAGGTTCGTATACTGCAATATCAAATTTAATATTCGGTCGCGCTATATTACGGAAAAGTTTTATATTTCGTGTCACTTATCATTCCTCGCTGTCACAACGCCAGAATTTGCTTTGAACAACAAACAGTGAGTCAAACTCACACATCTATCTTCCAACAACTATTTTTTGCACACTCACAGCAAAAATTACAACAACATAAACAAAAACAAAAATTCTTACGTAATGCCTTTGTCAGATATTATTAAATTTTATAACAGACTCGATTTTTGAATTTACAACAAATTGGCTCGATGGTTTAGTGGTATAATTCTCGCTTAGGGTCAACCTTAAGTATAATTTGCGAGAGGTCCCGGGTTCAATTCCCGGTTGAGCCCATGTTTTCTATTTTTTTTCTGTTTTTTAGAAGTTTTTTAAAAAATACAAGATAGCTTGCAGAAAGTCTCCGAAAACCAAAAAAATGAGCTCGTCTTGCGTAGGCGTTAAATAAATTTGATTGATTGATGAGCTCGTGGCAATCAATCAATCAATCAAATTTATTCGAGCTCATCAATCAATCAAATTTATTTAACGCCTACGCAAGAGGGCTCACCCCTTATACGGCGTGCAGTTATCAACAAGTAATAC
>JAJLXV010000236.1:0-20005 GCA_030571435.1 Myxozyma mucilagina | reverse complement strand
TGACTGCCTACACTGGACACGGTGATTTCGCTGCATATCACATACGATTTCAACACGAAGACGCCATTCTCACATGCCCACTCTGCTCGACACCTACGACCCCACACCACTTGTGGACCTGCTCACGCAATCCGCATCGCATCAGCATCCGCTTTTACAACAAACTTATGGGCACCAGAAGCGGTATGCGCCTCCTAGCCTCCAAGGCCGTTAAGGCACCTTCTGCACTCCTGCGATGCCAGCGTCGCCCTTCGGCGAGACCTTAGTCTCCAAATTTATTCTTTTGTAACTGGAGGAGCTGCCGGGCACACAGGAGAACCCTTGGATGGCGTGAAGGACAGCAGTTGCTGGGCATGAAATGTGTCTATTATACTTTGTGTGGGATTTTGAGGGGGGAATTGTGGATTAGCTAGTAGTTCTTAAGATAGTTGCACGCCGTATGAGGGTTCTGCCCCCTCGCGTAGGCGTTAAATAAAATCAAATCAAATCAAATCAAATCAGATTCAAATCGAGTATTCCGCCAACCCCGGTTCGAATCCGGGCAAGACCTTAACTTTTAGCCTACGCACTTTTAGGTAAATCTGAAGGTGGGTGGGTGCACGCAGATTTCGGACACCAGTTTTGTCGAGGTGTGCATGCGGGCTCTATGGACTGTTTATATCAGAGACGGCATTACGCCGTACGAGGGTTCCGCCCGGTCAGTTAGGCGTTCAAATCATCATCCAATGCGCGTGGATGGAAATTGACGAACAAGCAGCAATTGTTCCCACATTCACTCTTCCTTCTGGTGATTCAACCATTAACCGGGAAGTTGTCAATGCACTCAAGTCTGCTGCAAGGTCAGATTCAGACAACGTTGATGCAGCTCAGGCTTACGGCACGGAAGGCGTAATTGACGTTGCTCTTGCAAAGTCTGCTGTTCCTCGGGAAGAGCTTTTCGTGACCTCTAAGGTTTTCTTTGAACTCAAGACTGCAAGCTTTGATTGAGTCAATGAAGCTCATGCATATCAATTTTCTGACCTCTATTTGATTCATGTCCCATTCATTAAGCAGAAAAGATTCATGGCGTCACCCTTGAGCAGGCCTGGGATTTGCTAATGAGATCAAGAAGGGAGGAACCCGCTAAAGACATTGGTGTCAGTAACTGCAACTGTGCTATTGAGGATCTTGAGTGCATCAAAGGGGCTTTGGAGCAACCCGCTATGAACCAGATCAAGTTCAGCTCATACTTACAGAATCAGACTCCTGGAAATGTCAAGTATCGCCAGAAAAACAAAACTTTCATCAAGGGATTATACTCCTTTGTCGCCATTCACTGCGAGGGGTGGATCAGTTGACCAAGTCATTGGTAAGCTCGGTGCGAAATATGGAAAGGATCAGGGCCATATTTTTCCGAATTGGGTCTTGTCACGTGGTTTTGTTCCCGTTATCACCTCGGCGAAGCTGGAGCAGCAACTCAGCATTTTACCGATTACTCACTTTGAGCTTACGCCTGAGGAAGTTGAGGAGACCATCGTCGCTGATAGCAAGAAGCACGCCCGTGAATGGTGGACTGAAGAGTAGGGTCATTTTAAAAATCAAGTGACTGGCAATTTATTATAATTTATCTATCATGTTCCTAGACTTGCGATCATTAATGTATTCCCTTAAAGGTATTGACAATTATTAAGCTTCTAATCTATGTCCTATGATTTTTTTATTTCAGATACCACAATTACATAGCAATCATTCAACAAAACAGAGCAAAAGTAACACAAACTGCAAAAAATAAAAAAAAATAAAAAAAAATAAAAAAAAATAAAAAATTCCAATACAAAACATTATCTTTACCGTTCATTACCTGACCGAGTTGTCATGATACCAAACAAAATAGCTCTCTCTCTCTTTCTATTACTGCTCATTTATTCTAATGTTCTAAAAACCAACTAGTGCATACCAAAGTACACCGAGTACGTCTAAAATGAAAAAAAAAAAGGCTTTAAAGGCTCTATACTGAAAACTCAAGCGTACTTTTGTGTTTTGGTCAGTAGTTATCAACAGGCTCTTTGACTACTTCCATTCACTCATTTACCGCATACCTCTTCTGCCCGTAGCGTGTGTTATAATTTGCGAAGCAGCGTTAATGATGTCTTAAAGTTTCGCGCGGCGCCACATACTGTAGTTTCAAGAGTCGTTGGAAGCCACTTCTATTTCTCTCTCGTCACTTGAGCTCTCTACACTGCTTCTAAAAAAAACTGTACAATGAAATTGGATATGTAAATGCAAATTTGATAATACAACATACTACACAAAACTCAACAAATAAACAAAGAAAAAAAAACAACCTTCCACTACTCTTTTTTATACCCTTCCTCCGCAATATTATGCGCCCCAACAATACTCAAAAACACTTGTTCCAAACTCGCCTGCGCGACCGAATAAAACTCAACCCCCAACATCCCTCTATCCTGCTCAATAGCTCTCAGAACATCTAGTAACGTGTAACTTTCTCCATCACCGCCGCGTCCTTCGACTGATAATCGTACTTGGCCGTGATACATCATGTCCATGATACTAACTACATGGCCGGAGAATCGCGCGCATGCCCATTCATGGATACTTTCCATTTCTTCCGTTGAGGAATGGATACCGCCCGCGCAAACGAAATGTAAAAAGAACGCGTTACTGTATCGTTCACGGAGTCGATCACATGTGCCAACCGCCAACATATTCTTTGCTAAAATTCCAGCACGCGAAGCAAGTGCATCAGCTTCTTCCATGCTGTGTGTTGTCAATAGGATACTTCTGTCGCCGGAGACTTTAGCTAGTGTTCGCCACATTACACGCTTACTAGCAGCGTCCATACCGGAACTAGGTTCATCAAGCAATAGCACAGCCGGATTCGCCATTAACGCAATACCCAATGACAATTTTCGTCGATTACCACCAGATAACTTCGCAGCCATTCGTTCACGGAAATTATTCAATCCAACAGCGTAGATTAAATTCTCGATATTATGCCGTAAATCTTCATCACGTAATCCGCGAAGGCGAGCGTAAAATTCAAGTGTCTCGGTAACATTCATTCGATCAATCGCATCAAACTGTGGACAAACTCCAAGATACGTTCGAGCTTTTGCACGATCTCCACCGACGCTGACGTCTTCCACGAAAATATCACCTTCAGTAGGCGCAATCTCACCACGAATCATGTTGAACGTTGTAGATTTTCCGGCTCCGTTAGGTCCAAGTAACGCAAAACATTCACTTCGCGCGACACCGAATGTAACGTCCTCCACGGCAACGAATTTCCCAAACCGTTTTGAAATATGAGAAACTCGAAGACCTTTTCGTGCTTCTTCTGAAGGATTATCAACTCTGCGGATTTCACTAGCAATATCTTCATCCAAAGTCTCAATTTTTTCTTCGGTATCTTTACTCTTGTGCTTCTTGCCTAATCGTAATCTGAATAATCCAGAATCCCACCAGAGTAAACCGCTAAATAAAAGAGCACTTTGCACAACAAGGTATAAAATAGGCTGCCCAAACGCACTGATATCTCCGAAATATGAAACAACGGTATTGTCACGACACATTGATCCAAATAAATTCAGAGCAAGAAAGACAGCGCGAATTAAATTGGCAATTGGAGCAAAGATACATAGACAATAATTAACGATACTAATAACGTGATCAGCTTGACTAGCTGAAACAAACACGTCAACACATAAATAAGCCAGGAAATAAATCAAGAAATAAGCACACTGAAATCCCGCCGCAAACGCAAAAGCTGAAAGCTGACTAGGCGCAATCATTGATATCAAAAATGCCAGCAAAATAGACGCAAACGCATCAAGAATCATAACGACAAATAAGTATCCAAGACCATACCAATCTGAACTGCGACCGGCGAAAATACCGGTAAGGATAACACAAACGAGTAAAACGGCGGCAAAATCAAATAAAAGATGCGAGACCCAAAGCGGTAAGACTCGTAAACCGTTAGAGTAGTGTAAAGCACGTACGTGACGAAGTCGCTCAACAGTAGGATATAACGCGCAAAAAGCAGGGAAAGCACTCATAGCCAAACTGAAGAAAACAACAAACAAAAGCGAATCACCCGTTGACGGCGTCCATGGATACTGGAATGGAGAATAACTGGTAATGATAGTCGCAGTTCCGTTGGCAATGATATTGTCGTAGAGATTCATCATGATAGGAGCAAGAATAACACCATCGACACTCTGTGCAATGTGACCGGCACTGTTGGCTCTAAACGCGACAGTACGAGGTGCGTCGAGGAATAAACCACCGGGAGTAATATTCATAAAGTTTTGATGAACAGAGTTGATGAATCCATCAAACGAATTGGCAAAAGTCACTTGCGATAAAAATCCTAAAACTGCAGTACTCTCTGCACCAGAAATAGTTCCATTCGAGTATATATCCAAAACAGTCTGTAATCCAGGTAAATGATTCTGTAAAGTACTTTGAGGACCAACAAGTAAATCAATAGCAGTCAAATTAGCAGAAAACGAATAATCATCTCTACCACTAGCTTGGTCTTCAGCGGAGCAAGATTCAGCTTCGTAATTTCCAATAAATCGTGAACTGATTGCGCCAACAACCAACGGTATTAAAATGACACCGATAATAGGGAACGGATTTCGTTTCGTGACAATGACTCTTTTCCAGAGCATAGTTTTCAGTTGTCCTAAACCGTTAGTACAAAACATAGTTATAGTATATAAGAAACTCACCCCAGAACCCAATAATTTCACCACCAACCAAATCAAGTTCAAACTCCTTTTTCGGAGAATCAGTTTCATACAATCCCTTCTCGTTCTTCACTTCCTCGACCTGATACTGTACAGCATTCTCCCCCAACAACTCTGCAATTTCAACATCACTTTCCGCCACTAATCTTAAAAACACATCTTCAAGCTGCGGTCCAGAAATACGAATCTCTTTATGCCCTTCACTTTCTAATTGTGAAATAAGCGCAATGGCTTGAGCAGCACTAGACATATCGTAAACGACTTCTTTTCCAGACGCAGGAACGATACTAAAGACATGATATCCAGAACCAAGACTTTGTTTCAATTCAACAGGTGACCCATCAGCTTTTAAATCGCCACGAGCGAGAATGGCAATGTGATCAGCAAGTAAATCAGCCTCGTCCAAGAAATGCGTTGAGATGATCATTGTACGCTTTCCTCTAGAGGCAAGTAAGATATCCCAAATTTTTCGACGAGAAAGTGGATCAAGGCCAGATGAAACTTCGTCGATACAGCAAACTTTAGAATTTCCAGCCAACATCATTGCAAGTTGTAGTTTGCGTTTCTGACCACCAGAGAGATTTTTAGATAAAGCGTTGCGTTTGGGAACAAGGTCGCAGCCTTCGACGAGTTCATCAACTTCTTGCTTTAGAACTGAGCGCGGAAGTCGTTTATCGACACATTTGAGGGTAGCTAGTACGCGCACGTGCTCATCAACAGTTAAGAGATCCCACATGACGTTTTTCTGAGGACAGAGACCGAGAGAGGCATTAGATCCGAATGCGATACGACCATCAGTAGGTCTTTGTAATCCACAGATCAGGTCCAAAGTTGTAGTTTTTCCAGAACCATTTGCACCAAGTAAGCAGGATATTTCACCGGTGCGGAAGGATACATTGACAGATTTGACAGCTTCAACAGGGGACAAGCGTTTCGACTTGTTGAAAAAGCCGGCAAAGTTTTTGGGATAGTATGTTTTGCAAAGGCCTTGAAGTTCGAGCGCTTTATCGCTGTCGAGAGGTTCAACAACGCGACCGTTGACGCCGTACAGATACTTGTCGGAGAACACAGCAAGAACAAAGTATGCAGCGGTTTGCACGACTGCACCGATCCAGTATACACCAGGAGCAACGAAACCGTCAGGAGGCACGTGTAGAAGATTGATTGCTTCGGGAACGGCTTGGTACCGGGCGCACTCTTGCATGAAGAAGATGTAGTTCATAGGCGGGAATATAAACCCTAGAACGCCAGGAGTGGCGGCGTTGAAGGGGCCAGCGGCACGCTGGACAATGCACATTACGCCTAGAAGGATACAGAGTCCGGTGCCAAAGATACCAGCGAACTGGGCTTGTCGAAACGGCTGAGCGAGAAAGAGACCGAAAGAGGTGTTTGCGAGACCGCTGAGGATGTGGAAAACGATCTGGACGCCCATGCTCTTTTTGAACAGCATGACTCCGGTGGCGACACCAAACATGATCCATCCGGGCAGATAGAAGGCGGAAAAGGAGGCGAAGAAGGCGAGATGACGAGCGAGCGGTTTGCAGCCCATGGAATCGATGAGAGCGGAGATGCCGCGCTCTCGTTCGTTGGCGACCTCGCCTGCGAGCTGATAAACGACGCCGACGAGCGAGAGGTAGATAGCGGCCGAGAGATAGTTGCGGAAGGAGGTCATGAAGTTCTGTCGGATGTCCTCGCGGTGCTGCTCCTGCGAACGAGTGGTGTAGGCCATTGTCTGGGGCGCCTCGCCGACGTCGACGCTCAGCAAAGCAGCATCGACTGCCCACTGCGTCGGGAGGATGTAGCGCTGCGCGTCGGTGTTGTGGTTCTTGACGTCGACGAGACGCAGGCCGGCGTCTGCGCGGATGGTGTAGTTGAAGACGCTGTTTGCGCGGTCGAGCTGCTGCCACTCGACGGCGACGAGACAGTTGCTCGCGCCGCGCAGCGACTGGCGGCAGACGTTCAGTAACTCGACCGGGTCGTCGAGCTCGATGACCTGGTCGGGTGGGAGATCTCTCGTGACCGTGGCCATCACGCTGCGCATGTCGTCGTTGAGCACTGTTCCCTGTGCGGCCAGGTAGACAAAGACACGCGAACCAAGAACATCAGCGACACTCCGCAGCGGATACGGCTCCTCAATGCCGTACTCGCCCGAGGGCACGTAGATGTACTGGCTCGCGCAGATGGCAAAGGCAAAGACGACGGGGAGCACAAACGCGCGGAAGACGGAGCCCGCGAGCGTCCGCCAAAAGACGAGCATGCATTTGCGGATCAGCGCACGCGTCTGGCGGCCGAGCGACATTGTCTGTTACTGCTATTTAAGTGCAAAGACACATAGAAAGGGCAGAGAAAGGCACAAAGAGTAAACAATGGCCGCGATGGCGGGGACTCTGCTCAGTCGCCAATGAGCAACGCGAATACGAGGCTGCTCAGCGCGGCAACTTCCTTGGCTGTCGGCAACCGCCCAGCCATTGATTGATTCTACTTGCTGCTATTTTTGTTAAAGTTCCAGTCTTTTATGTTTTTGTTTGTTTTTGTACATTTGGGATTTGTAGTTCGATTCTGGTTGCTTCGTGGCAGACTTACGCGCACCAGGCACGCGACGGCAACTCTCTGCCTACCCGGTTACTTTGAGTGTGTTTGACGGAATCAGTGTTATTCATCACTGCCACCACTTTGTCGCAAACTAAACGAATAATACGACCGCATAAGTTATTCGCAAAGGATAAAGATAAGAGTAAACTCGGCAAAATGTATTCTTGATCTGGCAAAAAAAGTATCTTTTTCCTGCTCGGGGCATTTCTGCGGCGCCTCGCTTAGACCTCGCATATAAACTTTTGTTTCTAAACTCTACTTTTAGCAGCAAGACTTCTTTATGATCTTCCTCGGTGATGTCTTTGATCCAAGTTCATTTATCTTTCAAAGTCCCGTGATTGAGTAGATGCTCTAATAGATAGTACATTTAAAAAAGATCAATTTGGGAATGAAACAAAGAGAAGAAAGGAAAGACGTGAACTAACGTCGGCTGAGCTCAAGGACTTTGAACTTTATGCATGACGCGCGCTCATTGTTTATCCTCTTCTCGACCTACTTCCAAACAGTCATCGCCCATTCGCTATTATTCCAACAAACAAGCAACTCATAGTAAGCAACTCATAGTAAAGCAACTCAAAGCACAAACTTGCACTAACTCTTCTGGCATTATTCTACCTATATACACTCCACTCATCCTCGCCCTACAGCAACTTTTTCAAATACTCAGGCAACCCCTCAATCTCCACATCCACGCCATCATCAGAGTTCTCGCCCTGTCCCAATCTCTTGACCTTGACTTTTCCCTGCACAAACTCTTCCTGTCCGAGAATGACCGCGTACGGCGCGCCTGATTTATCCGCGGCGTCGAATTGCTGCCGCGGTTTCGGCTTCGCTTTGTACAAAAACTCCGTCGCAATGTCGTGTTTCCACAGTAATTTTGCAATCTTCATGCGCTCAGACAAAAATCCTGTCCACTCTTTACCACCGCCGAATGCCATGACGTAGACCTGTGTATCAGTCGAACGGATCTGCGACATGTCCTCTTTAGCTTTAATAATCGCGAAAAGACGCTCAACGCCAAACGAAATTCCCACACACGGCATTTGTGTTTTCTTCTTTGCTTGTGAAAACATAGCTACAAGGTTATCGTAGCGCCCTCCGGCAGCAATCGAACCAACACCAACGTACTCACTCGCGTCTTCATCTTCTGATTGCGGTTTCTTCTTGGAAGCATTCGCAGACGTAGGAGGAGGTGCAGATGCTGCGGTGACGCATTCGTAAATAATACCAGTGTAGTAATCTAATCCACGAGCAAGCGAAAGATCAAACGAGACCTTGTCTGCGGCAGAAAACGCATCAAGGTACTCAAACAATAACTCCATATCACGAATACCCTGAGCAGCAGACTCATTTGCCGTAAGTTTCTCGTCAGCCTTGAGTGTTTCCAATAAATCCTTTCCACCGCGCAGTTTAACATATTCCCCAATCCTGTCCGCAGCCTCAGGAGCAAGACCTTTATCAACAGTCATTTCCTTCCGCACGTCTTCCCACGGCAATTTATCAAGTTTATCAACCGCACTACTAATCTTACGAACATCCTCATCAGGAACTCCACAGACTGCAAAAATACCATCAAGGATCTTGCGGTGGTTTAATTTAACTGTGAAATCAGTAATCCCCAGCTCACTCAAACCCTCAACAGCAATCGCAATCGCTTCCGCATCAGGAATCATCGCCTCGTAAGCACCTGCGATATCGAAATCGCATTGGTAAAATTCACGCATACGGCCTTTAGTCATAGCAGGTTGATCACGACGGTAAACCTTTGCAATGTGGAATCGTTTAATATTCTGAATCGTCGGGTTCATAGCCAGAAACCGCGCAAACGGAACAGTAAGATCATATCGCAACGAACAAATCTCACCACCTTGATCCTTCAAATCGTAAATCAACTTTGAATCTTCGCCGTATTTTCCAGCGAGAATTTCACGCAGCTCAAACACGGGCGTGTCAATCGTGACTCCACCATGACGCTTGAACACAGAAGTAAGCGTATCGAAAATACGTGTACGCAACACCATATCCTTATCAGCCCAATCTACCCATATCAGCCACTATTCACACACTACTTTAAACATCTCAATTACCCTTTGTGCCCTTTGGTGTCTTCAAAGTAAACTTCTCCTCCTTCTTCTCCTTCCGCTTCGCATTCTCCCCCTTTGCGCCAACCACTACACTCGCCAAAGCCTTCTCAACAGCCGCGACCGGCCCGGCAGAACTCTCAGAAGAAGCCATCCTGACTGCAAGTAAAGTTCGGTTGAGTATCCTTTTCCTAACCGCGGACAAGACACAATTGAGCATTTGCTACAATTTTCCCGTGCGGCAGAATTTCTTTTCAACTTTCTTAACTCGTGTTGTTTAAACTTTATTTCCGCCGCACTTAGGCACCTTTCTATCAGTGTCTGGATCATTAGTTGTCGATAAGTCGAAAGGAACAATGGATACAGTAGTATTGCCAATTGGTCAAGAAGTATCCGTCGAGCATGAAGAGTCTTACATTGCCGTTGTCGTCGACGGCGAAGAGATGCAGGCGACGATATCGATAGGCGGCGCAGAGGCCGTGAGCGCCGACAGGTTCACAGCCCGGAAACTATGGATCTTTCTCTATGCGCTTTTCGACGCTACGGATTGTCAATCTCTGAAATTGGTAACGGATGAGCAAGACGACGAAGATGAAGAAGATCTGGATGACGAGAGCAGGTTGTTTACTGTGAAATGCGAGTCAGAGGCGGGATTAGAGGTAGTTTGTCCACGAGAACTCTTCTTTCAGTCAACATTGAGTAACCTCTCATGGCTTCAAACAAAACCAACATCCACAATCCCACCATTCATCGTGACATCAAAAAACTCAGCTGGCTCAACCGTACGTCACCCCTACCGACACAAACCACAACATGGTCTTGTATACTCCCGACACATTTCCTCTCTAGATCAACACTTCAAACTCAGCGTTCTTGATCCAGATGACTCTGTCTCTGCTACTTTATTCTCGTCCTGGATGAACCTCGACCGCGTCGCTACGTTCTGGAACATGCGCGGTTCTCTTGACCAAGTCCACTTACCATACCTCCGCTCTCTCAAAGCTGATCCACACACTTGCCCATTAATCGGCTCCTTTGACGACGTTCCATTCCTATACATTGAAATGTACTACGCTCTCGAAGACCACCTTGCTCCATACACCGACGGCGACATCGGTCCATATGACATGGGTTTCCATCTTCTCGTCGGAGAACAATCGCTTCGTGGACCACAATACGTTAGAGCATGGCTTACGTCTGTTGTTCACATGCTGTTTTTACTTGACGTGCGAACGAAATACGTATTTCTCGAACCTAGATCTGATAACACGAAACTCATTGATTATCTCCTAAAGTATGGATTTACAAAGGTTAAGGTGTTTCAGTTTCCTCATAAACGAGCTGCTTTGATGCGCATTGAACGGTCAACTTTCTTTGAGACTGGGCCTTCGTTATAGTTCTCTCATAGTTGTATTCATTTGATCTTGGTTACTTTTATGATCAAACTTGCTTTTAATACTGTCTTTTTGCATACAGTGAGATTTTACGGAATTGTGCTGTCAAACTTTGAGTTCTGGGAATAGTTGAACGATTTGAATTCAACACACTTGTTCAATAGCATAGGAAGTTGTTGCTTGTCTCATTAAAAATTAGTCTTTATATTCAGGCTGTATATGAGACCATTGCTTGTACAATTATCATCTCTAAACCACAAATGTCTTCTGACTATAAAAAAACTCATCTAAAAGTACCCAATTCTTCTTTCTCAATCGTTCTTTTATTTATACTTGAGTTGCCAATACGTGCAGTCGATAAATAGTCCAGTGTAGGGCATCTATTCTAATTTTTGTGCTTCAATTGTATTGACTGTCATTTGACTGTCATTTTAAATGGAAAAAAAAAACAAAAAGATTAAAATGCGCATTCTAAACGTCTATCGTAGCTTGTGATGAAAAGAAGACATAAGTTTTGTTTGGAAAATGAAGAAAAAAAAACATGTTGATTAAACCCTGAAGCAATCAAAGGAGAATTTATTCTCGTAAGTGGAAAAAAAGTAGAAGTAAAATGAAAAAGAAAATTCGGAAGAACAATCGAGACATAATAATAATTCTAATCGCAACGCATGTGCGGCACATTAGTAAATGAATGTTATATTATTTCTTTCAACTATGTCTTAGTACATTCGTCTCTTCGTAGTAATTAGAAGAAACAAATTACAACAAAATAACAACCTTCTCGGCTGACATTCCCTGCTTCTGACGATCCAAACCACTCTGCACAGCTTCCAATCCCTGACCAATAACCAAAGGCTTAGGAACGACCTGGTACTTGCCTTGTTTCAATGCCAAACCAAGGAAATCCACATACACTTGCTTTGCGAATTTCTCAGGCTTCATAAGGATAAAGCGAGCTTCGACACCATCAGGCAGCACATCAGCAACTTGTGTGGCAGAAGCGATAAATTTACCGCCTTCGCTCGCGCTAATTATACGAGCGCAACCATCAAAGCCGTTCATAACGGCATTGAATGCACCAGCAAGTTTTTTGCCCTTCAAGTGAGCGATGATATCATCCACCACGGTCTCGCTGTGATAATCAAAGACTGATTCAACACCCAACTTCTTGATGTAGTCGAAATTCTTGGCAGATGCAGTAGCCACAACTTCATAGCCGGAAGCAATAGCCAACTGAATAGCGTTACTGCCGACAGAAGAAGCACCTCCCCAGATCAACAGTACTTCACCCTTGGGTTCAGGAGTCACGGAGGGAGGTGGTAAATTAAGGAAATTGTCTTGGTACAGGCCACAAGCAGCTGTTGAAAAGCCTAATGGCAGCACACAAGCTTGCTCAAACGTCATGTCGTCGGGAATAACAGCGGCCATGTCTTCGCTCACGATTGTGTAGTGCTGGAAAGCACTTTTGGGATCATTCTGGGGAAGCAATCCAAAACCGTGACCCAAAACCCGATCTCCGGGCTTGAACAGAGTCACATCGCTTCCAACCTCTTCAACAATTCCAGCCAGATCCTGTCCAAGAATAGCGGGATATTCAATGGGAAATGGCAGAAGATAGTCCTGGAGGATCCAGTCGATGGGATTAACCGCAACAGCATGATTCTTAACCACTATCTCCGAAGGACCGGGTTTGGTGTACGGCGCCGGACCAACCGCAAGAGGTCGGACCTGTTTACCGGTCAAAAATGCTGCTGAGTTAGAAGGCATTTCTGTATGTGTTTTGTTCAGCTAAAAGATTAATGAAGTGATGAATTCTCTTCGATATAGTCGGGTGAGACAAATGTAAATGCTGACAGCTCTCGGCATTCAGGGTCACCAAACTTTATATATTCTGGGCTCGTGCCTACATTAATAATGGGTTTTGCTGAAGAAGCGACTGTTGTCTTTTGTAATAGCCATGCATTTCAACATACAACCTTAGCGATTTGCAATAAGATAAACTCATTCTAAATTTATCCAACGTGTTTCCTGAAAGAAAATACTCTATGCTTTTCTTACTTTGCCAGTCAGCGGCGAATATGAATCAGCAGCAAGTACGCAGCGGTGGGTCTACTCCGGCAGCGCAGAGTCTATTGTTGCATCTACTACAGCACATCCTGTTCAATGACAATATTAAAAATCATACATGTAACAAGGTTGCATCACTGGGACAGGCAGATTTATAGTGTCTTGCTTGTTTACAAATACTAATTTGCCTTTGAGACGGCCTTGCTTTGGTAATTGAATTCTTCAAATGCCTGAAACTGTAGCGATCTCTGATTTCGTGTAATGTCTATCGAAACGCATAATGTCTATTGAAACACGAGCATTCATAAGATGAAATTAATCTTTGTTCTTCAGCTATGAAGTTTTCTGTCATTTATCACAAGCTCTCTGCGCATCCAGTAGCATGTAAATCTGATTCTCTAAAACTGCCTTGCATGTGCCATAATGGCACTGCCGTTGTTTCTCCACCCTTTGACGACTGCCGCACTGCATAAAAATACGCGTCGGTGAATTCTCTTGATGATTCAAAATCCAAATGATAATAGAAAGTTGCTTTTAAAGCTGTGTTTTGTGCAATATAAAACGTATGTAATGCCTTGACCTCGTCTGAATCAGGTTGAAGTAACTCTCACACACACGCACATCAGCATCAAATAGGAAATCACTGATTGCTGCCTGACTAAAGTTGACCGGAATATAGTTGACAGGCATAGTTTGTGATCAATTGACAGATCTGTGAATAAAACTTAATGAAACTCTCGCTTCAAATGCCGATGTGCCATTGGACAAAAAGCAATCGGAGAATCAGAAGATGTTGTTATAGCCTGTGTAATGATGGCAACATATTTAAATCTAATCATAAAAATTTACGAAAAATTGACAATATATCACAGAGTACACAATCAATATTAAAATCAGGTACTATTAAAGCGCCCAGACCTGACTATGCTAAATAAAAGAACGGAACACAAAATGTCTGAATATGGATAAAACTAATTTCAATTACACGCACTATGAACAAAGCAATGAAACTTGAACCACGTTCCATTAAAATTACGTTAATACATTCAATCTATATTCCTTCGCCCGTCCGCAAATTAAGCCATTCACCCATATCCATCACATCACACCACAACACAACACAAATTGCATTTTTTTCCAGCGCAAAATCTTAAGGAAAATTAAATTATCTGTAACCAATTTAATCCTTTCTCTCGGTGTTGGCGGGAGTAGAGACAGGCAAAGTCTGGGGCTTCTTTCCCTGCTGAATCTTAGCGACGGCGTAAACCAAACCAGCCAAGAAACCAATGAAGATAGCGGTAACTGAGGCAAAGGTAACAGGAGCGTCGAAGAAAACGAGTCCAGAAAGAGCAATGGGGAGCTTGTTGAGAGCACCGACCATGGAGTATGTAGTGGAGGAAGTGACGCGAACGCACCATGCAGAAGTGTAGGAAATGAAAACAGTCGAGAGACCAGAAAAGATCATAGCGACGATGAGCGAAGTGCGGTGGGCAGCGGGGAAGTTGCTCTCAACGTTAGCAGAAGACCAGTCCTCGAGGAGAAGGGAGCAGATGAAGAGGATGGGGATAGAGAGAAGGTTGTTGTAGAACATGGTGTCAAAGTCCTTGAAGTTGGTGAGTTTAATACGCTTACGCATACCGAGAACGTAGGTGGCGGATGAGAGACAGTTCATGAACATCCACAAGTAACCGGCGTTGAGGGTAGCGATGGAGGAAGCAGCACCAGCCTCAGATCCGAAAGCGTCGATAGCACCACGAATGTCAGCCCAGGCGGCGACGACAGAGGAAAGGACCATAAGTCCGAAGGAGAACAAGGCAAGACCAGTGACGGAACCACCAAACCAGAGAACCTCACCGTAGGCGATAAGAATAATGGTCAAGTTCTTGAAGATAGTGTACACGGGAATGGAAAGGTACTGAAGAGCCTTGGAGGAAGTGTAAATCATGACGACGAGAAGAGTCGAGATCGGGAACCCTGCCAATTAGCAGCTACATTACAGAATAGCGACAACAAAACATACACTTCTTAGCCTCAGCCATGTTGAAGTCACGGTAGGTGATGAAACCCATAGTCTTGCACAACTGAATGGCAGCGACACAGACAAGGGACTACGCTTCGTTAGCACTGCACACACACACACACAATTGACGAAAAGAACGCACCTGAACCATAAGAAGAAAGAAGTTGAGGTTGAAAGAGTATCCGCTAAGCACATACTTGTTGGTGGTGGTCATCAAGATGGAAGCACCGCAGTAGGAAAAAATAGAGAGAACAGGCGAGTTAGCCACGAGAGCGGTCGCGCTGGCCTTACTCTTAGCAGCGAACTCGAACTCGGGCGAGCGCTCGCCCATCTCAACCTTGTATTCCTTCTCCTTGTCCATCGCGTCCAGTTGATTCCGAGAGCTGGGGGTGTACGGCGGTGGGAGGCAAAAAGAAAGGGAAGAAGAAGGTGGATGAGACCAGGGAAGAAAAGCCGTGCGAAAGCAAGGAGAAACGCAGCGAGCGCGCCGCCGTGCTGCAACCGCGCTAGTCTGCTTTGGGAAGAAATGCTGGAAAAGAGTTAGTGCTGCCACACGTCTCCGCGCCGCGCGTACTCTTTGGCTGCGGGAAGGTGCTTCTCGCTAGGCTGTGTGACATGTGTGTGCCGGCAGCATCAGCGGTCCCTGCCAATCGCACCCGTACGCGCTCTTCACACTGTGGAGGCCGCTCGTCTCTATAATTGTCACATCAATCTGCAAACCGCACCGTTGACGCGCACAGCGCCTGCGCGTTTTAAAATCACCAACTCTGATGATTGTTTTTTTTTGCTGGGAGGCAAAAAGAGGCAAATTCATTGGGTTAGGGGCGATGAGAGGAAGAGAAGAGGGCAATGCCGACGGGTCCGGCAGCGGAGTCTAAAGTCGGCTTCTTTGGCTGCTTTCTGCTGCTTCTTTGCTGCGCGGTGGTTGCGCATTTCTGGTCTGATCGAGATAAGCTGTGTTCAAAGCGGTGGAAGCCAATGGCTAATCGCGTAGACTGTAGATTGCTTGTGCAGGCAGCCTGCTCAATCAATGGCGCTTCGCGATCGCCGATTCGGAGACTGAGCCATTGTTTCTCCTTTTCCTCAGCCTCATCGCGCTTGCCAATTCTATCTATTCTGTTTCAGCAAAAACAAACCTCAATCTTTCTTGGTTTGTTACACTTTTAGATAACTCCAAAATCGCCAACTGCGGTATTGCTGATGGCTGCTCAGGTGGCGTCTTGCTGCTGCTTTCACCGTCACCGCTTTCCATCAACGACACGTTCCGCATTCCATGTGCAAAGTGCCGTGTTACAGCTGGAGAACTCAATATTCAGTAATCCTTAACTACGCTTATCAAAAGCAATTTGTAATCTCTAACAACCATTGGTAATTGTGCTAGTCACATATGTGTTCAGGTGCGTGATGGCAAGAGTAAAACTGGGCTCGCTGCGAGGACGGCATTTGTGACGTTCTTCTATCAAGCCCTCCCTATCACGCACCCTGCTTCTCCTAACCGCACACGATTCCCCTCAGCTGTGGTCTTGCAAAACATGACTTTGAGCTAAATATAGAGTCAGGCTCGACTTAGTTTATTTGACAGCTTGACAGATGCTGTTCACATTTCCACTAATGCGGCAATGTCAAACACTTTGTACTACGTAATTTGGCATTCTCACTCACTACATTGGACTGTTTGCTCTTCATCGAGACAAGCTGTGCTTGTACTTAAACCTTCAATATTTAATATATATACTCTGCCTCCAAACCTGATATTAAAGCAAAATCATCATGTTCTATAACAACGCCTAGTCTCGCTTATCTGTGTCACTCGCTTAAGCAGCCCTGTTTTTATAGAAATATTTCATCCGTTCCGCAACTCCCCACGGCAGAACATGAACCGGATGCACAGCGCCAACCTTATTTACTTTTTGTACATACACTGTCTCTTCGTTCTTGTAACTCCAGGCACCGTCCGCGTAACCATATCTATAATGTGCAACTGACAATCCAGATAAAACGTAGCAGCTGTGGTAGAAATCTGGAAACTTGCCCGGTTTGTCTCTTAAGCCTCCTTGCAGCCGTTGACAGCAGCACAGAATATACTTTTGTAAGTCGGCTTTACTCCAGATTGGTGTCTCGACGTCGTTAGGCAGTATTCCTTCAAGTAATGCCCAACATCCTCCCACCCACCAACTGTAACATCCATCGACCAATTTATTCGTTCGCCCCGAAAAACCTCCTTCTGGTTGATTTTGCCGGGCCGATAGCCAGCCTATCAGAGCATCAACATCAATATACTTTCCAACATCCTTCGGCTCCACTATTAGACACAGCGCAGCAAGTGCACAGAACGTGTATCCGCCATGAGCCTCGTTCCGAGGAGCACCGCCAAATCCACCTTCATACGTCTGACAGCTCGCGATCCATTCCCTTGCGCCTGCGACCAGCTCAGGCGTCATGATATCCAGTAAAGCAGCCGTACTTAACGCGCAGTAAACAGCTCTTACATCTTCCTCTCCATCTGTATGCATTCTGAATCCTCCATCTGAGCACTTCATTGAACTTAGAAAATGATAGAGACTTTTCAGATCAAGTGCAGCCCATGAATCTTCATCGGCCGAGATTGCGAGCGCGTTGATTCCGGCATATGTACTCGCTAGATGTCCGATCTGTCCATCACCGCCACCAATACCACCGTTTTTATCCACGCATGCAAGTACACTATCCCCAGTTCGCTTTCCGATCTCTTCCGTTACAGCTTTATTATCAAGTAACATATAAGCTTGTAAAGTCCAGTACATCAACCAAGTCCTCGACGCATCAAGTCCCACAAATCCTGCCGACAGTGACCTTACAATCGGTATACTTAAGAACGCCAAATGACTATCTCGCATCAGCGTAATTATCGATCCAGCAGACAGCAAATCAGCGCATGCCCGTGCGGTTTCATCTTGTGCAACTGACGTCTCCGTAACAAGCGAATCTACCACCGAAACAAACTCATTATGCACCCGATTCTTTCCATCGTCTAAATCGATATCCCCCATCTCATTCTTGACTTTCTTACGAGTCGTAAGATTTGTTCTCGAATTTGAACCAGAGAAAACTACTCGTCGTCCGCTGCGCATTGGATGTTTGAGTTCCATCACTTTCATGTGAGCCTCAACAGGTGCGGATACTTCTTGAATCTTTGAACTTTATTTATGGAAGTGGGACTTCGTCGGTCAGATCAGAATTCTGATAGTAGTTTCACGATTCCACGATACAGAAGCACTACAAATTGGATACTCGAAAAGGATTATTGATTTACTTTGATACTGAATTTAACAGGTTTACAGTTTGTATCTACCGTGGAACTTTACTGACTATCTTATCAAATCTCTGAGGTGTGCGATTACCAAACATTGAGAGGTTGTTGGATAATTGGCATGATCATAAAACTATATCAGCAAAGCTCGATAGAATTTTTATGGAGATAAGCTATATAACGCTATTTAGTACTTGTCACAATATTTAGCCTCTTTTTTTGATTGTGAACTACAGTCACATAGGTAGGTCTCTTGAACACTAGCGATCACCATGGACATTATGAGACTTTCAATCTGTGAGGAATTCGAAAGTATTTCATCTTGAAATTTATTATTTCAGGCAAGATCCACGCAAAGTAAATGTGTTCATCACTGAGAAGATAGCAAGTTCTGTTATAATGTCTATATATTTATGCCATGTTCAGACTGCAATTACTGTGAAACGTCTTGCTAAACTGTCAACGTGATTTATGGAAAAAAGAGATTTTGTGATTTCTTGTGTTTATTTTTTTACGATGCACATAATTCATGATTGATGTCAAATTTGAAATCCCATTTAAACACATTACTGCTTTCGGAAAGGTTCAGCATATAAGCAACTGAATGATCGAAGCGTCATGTTTAGATTGCAAATCAGAGCAAAGAGGCTTGACGAATAACAGTGCAATCGAATAAGACAAGAGCACATAGTTCTGCTTTCATGTAATTACTTCGTTGGTACTAATTGCTAATCAGGCCGAGCTGTTTTTCTGTTCTGATTGAGATTGCATAGACCTTGAAGTCCTCCGCTAATAGTGCAGTGGAAAAGTGTCACTATCGTTGAGTCGAGAATACAGATTCGGGGACATTACGTTGAACACTGGAGGACGTCTACAGTCTAGAATTTAGCAACTTTGATAGAGAGTTTGCCACACCAGCACTCCTAACATGATAGTGTTGGCTAAAACCAAACTATGCTGAATATGCTAACTCCTTATAGTACGTTCGTACGCAGCCTTCACAGCTTTTCATGCGTAACCCCCCACACATAGAAGGAAACCAATAAGGTATCAAGTACCCCCACTTGACAGCAGACTAATAAGGTGTAAATCTTGATTGTTTTAGACGACATTATTAGCACCCGCTTACTTACTGCCATTTTTTTGAAAAGGGTATATGATCGGCTACTTGGTGGAAAGTACCCTATTTTTGAAATTTGACACAGCAAATCTTGCTAGACTTGACTAAACTGACCAAAGAGCCAGATCTTCTGATGCTATATTGAAGAAAAGGGCGAATTGATTCGGGCTATCATGTAATCATTACTCTTCTAAAATCATAGAGCGAGTATTGGAACTAAATGAGTAATGGTAGCTGTGTGTGGTGAGCTCGTAGTAAATTTCGTTAACCTTAAACTTTTCCTATGGCGTCTTTAACAAAGTACGTTTGTTAGTAACATACTACAATAATAAAGACAGTATAAGAAAATAAGGACCTAATGTATTCACCTTTAACAAAGTACGCTTGTTAGTAACGTACTACAATAATAAAGACAGTATAAGAAAATAAGGACAAAGAACAAAAAGAAGAGCGAAGCGATAAGACAAACAAACAATATAGATAGCGTTCCCCACGCACTAGTCACGTGCATTCCTACCCTAAGCAATATAGTACCAACCCCAAACACAGCTGCTCAGTGGCTAAAATGACGCGGATTAACTATTATCAGTGCTAAGCATATGTAGCACGGTCCTCAGCTAAAAGCGAAACTGTCACGATGTGCTAACATCGAGAGAGTAGACCGGGTAACAGAGTAGGTTACAGG
>JAJLXV010000235.1:0-20168 GCA_030571435.1 Myxozyma mucilagina | reverse complement strand
CGCACTAGTCACGTGCATTCCTACCCTAAGCAATATAGTACCAACCCCAAACACAAGCACGTGATAGCTGAGAGAATATGTAAGAGGTTAGAGCATTAAAGGTCTATGTAGTAGTGGTGTAACTGTGAGTTGTGTTCTATGTGAGTTGTGCTCGAGTTGGGATATTTGTGAGTTGTAAAGTTTGTTTGTGATTGGGAAGAGGCTTTATAGGACGGAGGTCCTAACTGGAAGGGATTCTAGCAGTTTAGTCGAGTTTGAATAATAGCTAGTTTCCTCAAATTTGAATAATAGTTAAATTCCCTTACTAATTAGAGGATCTCATAAAGTGTCTTGTGAAGCTGTGCAAGATAGACAATGACATGCAGGACCCCAGCACAGATCTAGCACCTTTGCACTAGCATTCTAATAATATAAATTGCACTACCTGTCACGCTTCTATCATCAACAACCCATTATGTTTTACTACCAGGTTTTTAATAAAGATGTGCATTCTGTCACAGGTATGAGCCATTTCAAACAAGATATTCAGGATGCAGAAGATTTACGCAAGCTGGTGTATGAACAAACTAAGCAACATTTGGAAAAACTTGACTGCTATCAGGGAGATTTGCATGTTTATCCACCAAACACAACAGACTTTACACAACCTGATGCTAAAGTCTATCATAGTATTAGCGAGTTGTTATCAAAAAGAAAGCCAACACCTGTTATTCTCAGTGAGGAGGACAAGAATGTTGCTAATAACAACATTCTAGTTGTCGCAAGCCCACACACCACAGAACTGCCATCCAAAAAAAGAGTTTTCAAGCATTACTCAAGGACTTTGGTTTACCATTATGTTGACAATGGGGAATAAAATTTTATTGATTTCTTTGAGAATATGATAGATGCAGATGCTGGAGAAGACAACATTCTTCAATTCAAAGTCCCTATTCCATTTGTCCTCCACATTGAGATCCTCAGGTGGTGGCTTTCTTTGTGATAACAACTCGCTAATAGTATGATAGACTTTAGCATCAGGTTGTGTAAAGTCTGTTGTGTTTGGTGGATAAACATGTAAATTTCCCAGATAGCAGTTAAGTTTTTCTAAAAGTTGCTTAATTTGTTCATACACAAGCTCGTGAAGATCTTTTAAAAGAGCAATCACAATAGGGGTATATGATTCAATAAATCACTTTCACAATGAATAGTAAGTTGGAAAAAATCATTCATAAATCTGGCTGCAATCTTTCAGCAACTTCCATATCTCATCCTCTGCCCATTCAAATATTAGAGCTCTAAAGATAATTCTCTCCCTGATCAGATTCCAAAATCAGTGCTCGAAAATCCAAGCTTGCCATGTCTAACAAGGCTAAGCGGAGGGCCTCTGCGGCCGGGTTCAACTGATCATTCATGGAGCTCATTGTAGATGTGATTGTTGTGGGTTTATTTTGTATTGTACTTTTGGTGGATTTAGGTTGCTAGCTAATCTATGAGGAGAACCTCCCCTTTACATAATTCTACAGATCCTGGCCTGTCACGCCTGGTCGGCCTTACCGATTGAGGTGCTTCACTGATCCGTAGCCTCTCTTGGGTATAGACTGTCTTATTACCCTTTTGGGTAATATCCCGTCTGTCTTCCCACACCGAGCTGAGATGAGTAACCCAGTAACCTACTTTGTTACCCACACATCGAGATGAGAGACAGCATCGAGGTGGTACTAGCTCAGTTAGTCACTAATACTTTAATAAGTGCAATCTCATCTTTGGGTCACAAAAATGTAGACCTTTAGTTGATGATTTGCTTCCGCTCTATGACAAATTTTTCGCGACCTACTCACAACAATTTGTCGGGCATTGTATACTTGTTTGAAGAACCAAAGACAGACAGTTGTACTTTTGAGTTTCAGAAAAGGAAAATAAAGAAGTCGCTTCACTGGTTTACTTAAAGGTGGGGCCAGGCAAATTTCAGAAGCCTGCCACATCAATCACCGGTTCATGCAGCGGAGCTAGTGTAGTTCTAGCGGATAGAGATTCGAGCTTTTAAGATCATTTCGAGCAAATGTCGATGACGCAAAAAGTGAGTTATAGTAGATACTGCAAGATAAGCTGTTAATTCCTAATAGATGGGTGATGACAGGTATTTATGCTGTTGTAAAATGTTCTTATGCATGCTCATAGTTTTCATAAACAAATGCTGGAATTCCTATGTAATACTTGAATGTTGTTGCGTGAGTTTCTGAATTTGTTTCTAGCATGGGTACATCACCTGCAGCAGTGCTAGCATTAGAAATCTTATGCATCAGCATATATGCAACTTAGCAGTTGTTTCTCTCTACCAGTATGTCAAATGGTCTGTCCCACTTCGTCAGTATCAAACCAAAAATGCAACAGAAAACAACATACTGTATCTGAACATTTTGCTTTCTATAAGCTCAAGCAAAGTCTACGGAAATATGTACATAATGAACAACTAAGCAGCACTTGATGACAGTCACATTCCAATCTTTATCATTGGGTTGTGTACAGATGGAGTTCAAGCTCTTACAAGGCTACAATGCCCCCGGCCACTTCTGCATTGAAAGAGCGGTATACAGCAACTATAGCAGTCAAAGGCTCTGCTGAGCGAGCTTTGATTGCAGCAGCAAGCTGCGTGTTGTATGTTTCTAATTGAATCATGGTTTAGTCTTGTCTCCTATATGTGATCTACAGGTGTAGGCAGGTCTTGTAGCTCTTTCGAACAAGTCAATCACAAACAAACTCTTTAAGATCACAACTTGAACACATAATACCAGACCCTTAATTCTCTTACAATTTCTCTACGTATCACGTGATTTTTATTAGTCATTGGCATCTTTTACACATGCCTAATACATGTATGCAGTATGCAGTTAATGATGTAGCTTTATCAATTTTCAATCATTGCCTGCAGTTTTCTTGTAATAGTAATTATTTAGAATATGGATTCTTATTCATGACCAAAACCCAATACAGGCAAAGGTTCTTCTAGTGGTGAATTAAATTCCAGAAGCATAATTTCTAGAGGGTCTTGTAGACAGCATGATGTGAAGCTGAGTCAGACACAAATAAAGTCGGCCCCGCACAGATCTAGCACCTCTTCACCGCCGACCCCAATTTCACAAATTGTATAAGGTGCATTATCTGGATGCTTCTATTATCAACAATTCATTATGTTTTACTACCAAGTTTTTGATAAATATGGGCATTCTGTCACAAATATTATCCGTGTCAAACAAGATATTCAGGATGCAGAAGATCTATGTGAGCTTGTGTATGAACAAACTAAGCAATGTTTGGAAAGACTTGACTGCTATCGAGGAGATTTATGTGTTTATCCACCAAACACAACAGACTTTACACAACCTGATGCTAAAGTCTATCATACCATTAGCAAGTTATTATCCAAAAGAAAGCCACCACCTGAAGATCTCAATGAGGAAGACAAGAATGTTGCTAATAGCAAAATTCTAGTTGTCGCATGCCCATATGCTGCAGAATTGCCATCCGAGGAGAGTTTTTTCCAAACATTACTCAAGGACTCTGGTTTACCATTATCATTGACAATGGGTAATGAGGATTTTAATGGTTTTCTTGAGAATATGATAGATGCAGATGCTGGAGAAGACAGCATCCTTCAATTCAAAGTGCCTATTCCATCTATTCAAGATGAAACACACATAAAAATGTCTATTCGAGATTGCTATAATGGTATCTTCAATGCTATTATGCAAGAACCAGTTAATGGGAGAAATCTTCTTATAGGTACTCCTGGTATTGGAAAGACAATCTTTGGGCTGTATATGGTGAGACAGCTTATATTGCAGTGGCGTAGCCAAAAGCTGGCTGCTTCTAAGCCAAAATATATTGTCTGGGTTAGTGATACCTTTGATATCTGTGCTATATTCCGGAGTGGTGAAATGGAGAATGGACATATGGCCTCTGCAAGGGTGCATCAACGGGATTGGATATTGCTATAGAAGCCAACTTTATTGCAAGTTTTGAAAATTGGTTCATTTATGATTCAGTTCGACCGAAGGGTCTACACAGAGCACGTTCTATATTGATTAGTTCACCAAGTTCTGATGAAAAATTGTACGAAAACTATATCAAAGAAAAACCTGAAGAGTTTTGCATGCCGGTGTGGTCTAATGAAGAGATGGAGATTGTTCAAAGACATATCTATGACAATCCATCATATCAATATGATGCATTAATTGAGGTTTTTGGTGGTATTCCTCGCCATGTTTTCCAGATCACAAAGCATTATAATAAATGTAATACTTGTGAAAAAGTGAAGGAATGTGCCTGCAAAGTGCTGCATGATTTGATAGTGAACAATTCAACCTTTGAATGTTTAACGACAATTTATAACATGATTGAGAAAGGTGTGCTTAGCAAAGAAACACTCTATATACTTCATATGTGTGCAGATGCCGAAGCCATTGCAGAAGGGGATACAACTTATACAAGCTTTTCAATAAAATTTGCTTCTTTGTTTGTTGAAAACAAAATCATGTCAAATATAGAGGCGTCAGAGATGGAGAGGCAGAAACTATGGCTGACAATTAGTAATGATCATTCTTGCTATGGATCTTTTCGAGGTATAGTCTTTAAACGGTATGCACACAGATATATCAAAGAAAGTTGTGTTCCATTTAGAATCAGAAAACTTGTCAAGGCAAATGAGGAGCCTATTTGTGAAGAACAGATAGGATTTAATGTTAAAAGTACCAAGTCTCAGGAATTTCTGGAAGAGATAGTATCTTTTGATAATACAACATATGGGAAGCCATATTCTCCAACTCAAAAGGCAATTGATGCTTTATTACAGCCAAATAGTCTTTTTCAGATGACCATGGCCCCTAGACACAGAGTTTACCGGAAAAGTATTGAAGAAGCATCTAAGCATCTAAGAGGAAATGACAAGCGTTTGTATTTCGTTGTTCCAAATAATCAATTTGATAAATGGAAATATCAGCAGCCATACTGGAACGTTCAAAAAAGGTAGAGGAGGACAGTGATGTGACTCGCTTGGAGCAGTATGCACTTTCAGTTGATTGGAATGTTTTGCAACGCAGATATCTCCCATTTAAAGAGAAAAAAGAAGCAAGCGAAGGAAGTCAAAAAGAAGAAGAAGACCAAGGAGAAGGAAAAACACGCAAGACGCTACTGAGAAAGAGAGGAGACCAAAGAGAAGGAAAAACACGCAAGAGAATTAAGAGAAAGAGAGGCTAGAGAAAGTAAAGGCCGCTTTACTCTTTGCCAAAGCTTGTATTTGAACATCCGTGTGAGGACTAATTAGGTAAAACGATCAAATTATCGGAATATAGGTTCTAACTGGACTAGTCAAGACGTTGACAGAGTCAGGGATGCTGTCCGCAAATACAGGGCCAGTGATTGAACGACGGGTCACATGAATCATGCCGGGTTCTTGTCAAGAGGCTTTTCAATAGGGTGCACATAAGTTCTCTGGAAACCGCGTCACAGATGGCTTAAAATTCTTGGTTTGAGATATGATTATCCACACCTACTTGCTCATTGTTATATTACAATTGTTGTATTACAATGCAATTTATAAAAAACTACGTCTAAAAAAAATTTACAAAAGCTCCAAGTTGTACTTAAAATTTATCCTTCTCAATCCACACTCTGTCATCCATATACTTTCGCAATACCTTAGGAACCCAAACAGCTCTACGTTCCTCGTCATAAAAATTCTCTAATATTGCGACAATGACACGAGGAACAGCCATAGCTGTGCCATTCAAAGTATGTACATGTAACAGTTCGCCTGTTTCCGCGCGTACTCTAGTATGCAATCTTCGAGCTTGATAATCTGTGCAATTAGAAGCTGATGTAACTTCTCCCCAACCTTTACGGCCTGGCATCCATGCCTCAATATCGTATTTTTTAAATGCAGAGGCACCAAGGTCATTACTTGGCATATTTAGAACTCGACTATGTAATCCCAAATCGCTAATGATTTCTTCTTGAAGTGAACGGATATCCTCCAGCATCTCTTTGGAAACTGATGGAGTAATCTCTTCCGCTTGTCCTGCGGTTGAGCTATCCTGAACCCAAGCAAATAACTCTACTTTGGTAAACTCATGAACACGGTATATACCTCTTGTATCGCGCCCATGAGCTCCAGCCTCCGCCCGGTAACTTCTGCTGATGCCAGCAACTCTCAATGGCAGTTCACTAGGACTAAAAACTCTTTCGCTAGCCCAGGCGGCTAGCGGTATTTCAGCTGTTCCCGTTAAACATAAACCTCCAACATCAGCATTAGCGTCCGCAGCAGAACCACCTGCAATACTCAAATTGTATATCTGTCGTTCTCCATCTGCATCTCGAGGACGGAAGCCGCAGGCCATAGCATATTCTCTGCGTACTACTGATGGAGGCATAATGACTTTGAATCCCCGTTTGCGTGCTTTGGATAACGCATATTGGACCAAGGCTTGCTCTAGTAGAGCACCGTCGCCAATCAGATAGTAAAATGCATGACCCGAGACTTTTGATGCTATAGATAAATCAATAAGCCCTAGCTCTAACCCGATGTCAACGTGGTCGAGACGAGCTTCGTTATAATCAATAGGTCGCTTGAATTCATTATCATCGATAATAGTTGGTGACCCAAGAGCCGGAGGAGGGCACAGGTACTTGACAACTTCTTCTTCACTTTCTGGACAGTCTTTGGGTAACAGATTGGGCACCATATCCATGTACTCTCTAATCTGATGTTCTAATTCTTTGATCCGATCATCACCTTCGTTACCAAGTACCTTCAGCTCGGCCAAACGAGCTAGAACTTGGTCTCTTTCATCTTTTGAGCTTCCTTTCATTTTTGACTGTAGTTGTTTTCGTTCGGTATATATTTCCGTCCGTCTGGCACGAAGAGCATTTGCCTCATGATATAGCTCAACTATAGTCGGAATAGTACTGGCTGTATCATTAAGTCGTCGTCGGATACACGAATTGATGTAGGCATCAGAGTGAGCCACAATATGCTTAAGATTGTATTGCGGGTGCGAAAGGTATTGAGATTTTGGAGTAGTCGCGGGAGCTGCTGATACAGCTTTTCTCGTCACTGAACGTACAGAAAATTTTCTTGAAGATATCCATAAGCGTCTTGCACTCACAGCAGATTTCATATTTGAGAGTCTGTTTGGAATAATGGGTTCATTCAGGATAAATATACATTTTCGCGATACAAATAGAATTCAGGAGGTGTCAAAGGTCTCCCACCACCAATGCGGCTCAGAATCATAAGCTGAACATAAATTGTCAAGCGAGAAAAAGTTGAGTTCTTGCTTTCTCAGCAGGCGCTTTTCTTGCAGACATTTACACAAAAGTTTGAATTTGTTGTAATTTTTTGATTGAGAAAAGTTTGAAGATGGCAGCTAAAGGAGGCGCAAGGCCCGATGCCTCATTCAACGATCTGCTGCAACCGGTTTATCACGGTAAAGGACTGACAGATCCCATCAAATCTGCAGAGGTAGGCTTTGAAGAACATGGCTGACAAACGACTTTCTAACAGAATCATAGGATAAGTGGCTTTTACTTCCAGCCTTTTTGAAGGTCAAAGGATTGGTTAAACAGCATTTGGATTCTTTTAACTATTTCGTCAATGTTGATATCAAAAAAATTGTGCAAGCAAATGAGCGCGTTGTCAGTGATGTAGACCCCGAGTTTTACTTGAAATATCTTGACATTCGTGTGGGTATGCCTCAAAGAAGAGAGCAAAATAGTTTGAATGCTAGCATTACACCACACGAGTGTAGACTACGCGATCTTACATACGCTGCTCCGATTTTCGTTGATGTCGAGTACACGCGAGGGAAACGAATTGTCATTAGAAAAGGACTTGAGATTGGACGTATGCCAGTGATGTTGAGAAGTGCGCGATGTGTTTTGACCGGAAAAAATGAAGAACAAATGGCCAAACTGTTGGAGTGTCCTCTTGATCCTGGTGGATACTTTATTGTGAACGGAACTGAAAAAGTTATTCTGGTCCAAGAACAACTGAGTAAGAATCGAATTATTGTTGAGGCTGATGAAAAGAAGGGTATTTTTCAGGCTTCTGTGACTAGTTCTACTCATGAGCGGAAATCAAAGACATACATTCTTACGAAGCACAACAAGATCTACTTGAAACATAACTCTATCTCGGAAGATATCCCCATTGTCCTCGCATTAAAAGCCTGTGGTATTCCGTCAGACTATGAAATTTTACAACTAGTGGCTGGCGCTGATGCTCGTTATCAAGAAGTTTTTGCCATCAATATGGAAGAGTGCGCCAAACTTAATATTTACACACAGCAGCAAGCTTTAGAATACATCGGTTCCAAAGTCAAGACAAGTCGTCGCCCAGCAGCTGTCAGACTTACTGCCTTGCAAGAAGGACTTGAGGCACTTGCCAATACTGTTATTGCTCACATATCCGTCAATGATTTGGACTTCCGGGAAAAAGCTATCTACATGGCTATCATGACCAGAAGAGTACTGATGGCTATGGTGAATCCAATGCTTGTCGATGACAGAGATTATGTGGGAAACAAACGTCTTGAATTGGCTGGACAGTTGCTTTCACTTCTCTTTGAGGATCTTTTCAAAAAGTTCAACTCAGATTTCAAGACCAGTATTGATAAAGTACTAAAAAAGCCCAACAGAACAAGTGAGTTTGACGCTCTCATGAACATTTCGATTCATAGTACAAATATTACTATGGGTATGAACCGAGCTATTTCAACGGGAAATTGGTCTTTAAAACGATTTAAGATGGAGCGTGCAGGTGTAACTCATGTCTTGAGTAGACTGAGTTTTATTAGCGCTTTGGGAATGATGACTCGTATCTCCAGTCAGTTTGAAAAAACGCGAAAAGTGTCTGGTCCTCGTTCTCTGCAACCTTCTCAGTTTGGAATGTGTAAGTTACTTGTTTATGTATTTCATGAATCTAAGCTAATCAAGAGTAGTATGTCCCTCTGATACACCTGAAGGTGAAGCCTGTGGTTTAGTGAAAAATCTGGCTCTTATGACACATATCACGACCGATGATGAAGATGAACCGATCAAGAAGTTGGCGTATGTGTTGGGAGCAGAAGGTATATCTACTATCACGGGACATGAGCTCCATGCAGCCGGTGCTTATGGTATTTTCCTGAACGGAACTCTTTTGGGCATCACACGTACACCAATTAAATTCGTCACTCGATTCCGAAACCTTCGTCGAAAAGGTCGCGTTTCTGCTTTTATCAGCTTCAATATCAACCATCATCACAAAGCTGTTCATATAGCAACGGATGGAGGTAGAATCTGTCGCCCATTGATTATCATCGACAACATGAGACCTCGTGTTCAGACCAAGCATATTGAGGTGAGCCAGTTATGAGTATATATCAGTTAGTGGTGAGCTAATGTTATCATAGGCATTGAAAGAAGGTCGTATGGTTTTCGATGACTTCCTCAAGCAGGGCCTTGTTGAATACTTAGATGTCAACGAAGAAAATGATTGCATGATTGCGATCTACGATCATCAAATTGATAGCAACAGTACTCATTTGGAGATTGAGCCATTTACCGTTTTGGGGGCAGTTGCTGGTTTAATTCCGTACCCTCATCACAACCAATCTCCTCGTAACACTTACCAATGTGCTATGGGTAAGCAAGCCATTGGAGCAATCGCTTACAATCAACTTCAAAGAATTGATACTTTGCTATATCTCATGGTTTACCCTCAACAGCCCATGGTGAAAACTCGAACCATTGAACTCATTCAATATGACAAACTTCCAGCTGGTCAAAATGCAACTGTTGCAGTTATGAGTTACTCGGGATACGATATTGAAGATGCTTTGGTTTTGAATAAATCTTCTATCGATCGTGGTTTTGGTCGCTGCCAAGTTTTCCGAAAGAATACTACTACATTGAAACGCTACTCTAATCAAACACATGATCGATTAGATGGTGTGAAGAAGGATCAGGATGGAAACCCTATTTATAAGCATTCCATCTTAGAAAACGATGGTCTACCAAGTGTAGGAGAGCAAGTTGTGAATGGAATGATCTATGTCAACAAGCAAGTGCCGACCAACGCCTCTGACAGTATGCTTGGAGCAGCCGGTGGCCCCTCAGCTTCAGCTAATGATTATAAGGATAGTCCGGTTGTTTACAAGAATCCGGAACCCAGTTACATCGATAAAGTGCTCATTACTGGTTCGGAGGCTGAACAGCCTTTGGTGAAGGTGCTTCTACGACAGACTCGTCGTCCGGAGTTGGGTGACAAGTTCTCTTCGCGTCACGGACAGAAAGGTGTTTGTGGAATCATCGTACAGCAAGAAGATATGCCATTTTCTGACTCTGGTGTGTGCCCGGATATCATTATGAACCCGCATGGTTTCCCGTCGCGTATGACTGTTGGAAAGATGATTGAACTTGTGTCAGGCAAAGCTGGCGTTGTTAGTGGCTCATTGCAGTACGGAACTGCCTTTGGAGGAAGTAAGCTGGAGGACATGTCGCGTCTCTTGATTGACAGGGGATACAGTTATTCCGGTAAGGATATGCTTACTTCTGGCATCAGCGGTGAATGCTTGCAAGCGTATATCTTCTTTGGTCCTATCTACTATCAGAAATTGAAACATATGGTTCTTGACAAGATGCATGCTCGAGCAAGAGGTCCTCGCGCTGTATTAACCCGTCAGCCCACTGAAGGTCGTTCTCGAGATGGAGGTCTTCGTTTAGGAGAGATGGAGCGTGATTGTTTGATTGCTTATGGTGCGTCGCAGTTGTTGCTTGAGCGTTTGATGATCTCGTCAGACGCATTTGAGGTTGATGTTTGTGGAGAATGCGGCTTGATGGGTTACAATGGCTGGTGCACGACTTGCAAATCCGCGAAGAATGTTTACAAGCTTACTATTCCGTACGCAGCCAAGCTTCTGTTTCAAGAGTTACTTTCCATGAATGTCGCACCGCGATTGAAATTGGATGATGCATTTTAAAGGAGGATTTGAAAAGTAATGTTCAAGGTCTATAATAATAATTGGATAGTTAATCTAGTAACGAGCTTTACTAATGATATCATATGTTTAATTACCCATTTAGTGATGTGAAACAAATATGGCAGGAAATGCCTGCGTGCGCTAAGCGCGATGCTAGCAAGTGATAATCGACACGTGTTCGGCTACGTATACAGCGCAGAGTCACCGCTGCTCATCGCCCGAGCGTCACGCCACGGGATAACCGAAATAGCAATGGACCAGACGTCCTCATTGTTGATGTTGCTTCTAGAATTTCATAGCGTGATACTTTTGAATCAATTAGATAAATAAAGGAGTTAGGTGGTTTGACTGGTAGATTAAAAAGAAAGTCCAGTTAGCGAGCATGTTTCGGTTTAATCAATGACAACTCAATAATGAAAGCTTAATCGATGGGCAAGGGCAGGATCTGCTTGCTCCGCATCACACCTCATGCCTCGTCACCATCTTCTGCGCTAGCTTTACTTATTCTGTAAGCCTCCAACAAATTTGAGATATTTACAAGCTAAATAATCCGCTAGATTGTTGAAAACTTTTAGGTCGATTTCGCAACTGTGATTTCAAAGGATTATCTCCGTTACAATCGCAGTTGTAACCTACGGCTTACTACACTAAACATGGTTGAAATTCATGAAACGACACGTTTCGTGGCTGCACCACAAATGGATCAAGACTCAGATTTTAATATAGTGATCTCTGAGACGTCGAGCCAGTATAGCAGTGATAATATTCGAACCCCTCCTGAGTCAATTGCTGACCTTGATGAGAACGACTCTCTCAGCACGCGATCCGGAATCTCCATCATTGGCGATGACGAACTGAGAGAGATTGCTCTTTTAGATGAGCAAGGTATCAATGGAGGTACAGACGCTGTCAGTGGTAATACCAATGTAAGTCCCGGAGAGACAATTAGAATTAGTACAGGTCAACTTCCTTATAGTCTCATTTCTCCCAAATCTACTACAGATTCAGAACCAGTCCCAGTGAACGAGAGCAAATCTAGCGAAAAGCACTTGGATGACAGAGTTTTTGAAGAAATGAGTAGATCGCTATCTTCCGATGCAATGGACAGTGGCATTGATAGTGACGATGAATCAATTGAGAATGACACCGCAAGTGGAACTTCATTTATCTTAACCATTGCCACATTAATCAATAACTTCTTTAACTACTGTGCTTATGGAGTGTCAAGAATTTTGAGTTGGGTATTTGGATATCCAAAGATTATTGTTTTGACAGATCAGAGAGATTTGGTTGTCGCGAACAAAATTCGTGATAAAGTTGAAGACATGTATTTTCATTCATGCTCGGCGCTGTTACGTTCAACTTGCTTTTTAGCAGTACCGTATACTTGGTATTTGCTTTTGACCATGAAGATCAGAGGATGGATACCGTTCATTGACATTTTTGATACTTTAGAAAAGTCATCTCAAGGTGTCATTACTTTAAACTCATTTGAGAAAAAGAATGTACCGCTTTCAAAGTTTTTCAAGTCAAGAATAAGCCAGTACTTCTTACCAGATCTTGTCATTTGTTTGTTCACCGATACTGCTTCATACCCACGCTCTCTCAAACTGGCCGATGAGCTGGACACTCTGAATACTGGATCAAAAGTACAATCTTTGATTATATACGAACCATCAATTTCGGAAACTGAATACTTCCAAGTAGCAATTGAGAATCAAAACAAAAAATCTGCACATTTAACTGCAGCAAAATTTTTGAGCTATCCTGCAAGTGATTTATACTTGAAGGTTTTTGGCTTTGCACAACTGAGCACCTTGTTTTCTTTCCGACGAGCTGGTTATTGTGGACGGTACTACAATGTAAGTTACAGTTCAAGTTTGCGCTTTCCCAGATTTGTGCTGATAGTGTTGAAGAATTATCCTAAATTAGCCCGTGTAGTTCGTACAAGGAGAGCTGCTCTTATTCGACTATTTGTTCTGCCGGTTGTTGCCTACACTATTGCTGCATACATCATGAGAACTTTTGTGGAGGATAGTGAGTTCAGATTCCACGTCGAAAATAACAATATATTTGTGAAAGCACCACATTCACTTGTTTCTTCGTCCTTTTTAGTTCCAATGCATGCAAACGTTGATGATTTTTCAGTCTCATCAATCACTGAGGCAAACAGCTCAGAAGGAAAGCCTAAGAGATTTACATTTAGTCGATCATTTGATGATTCTGCTTTAGTAGTTGTTAACAAAAATGATGCATGGGGTATGGCCAATTTGACGTTGGAAACATACACAAAATCTCAGAATACGTATAGAAAATTCTGGTATATTGTTGAATTTGACAAGAGCAAGCCGAATACTGATATGGAAAGCAAAATCACAGATGTAAAGAATGCTTTTCAGTACTACGGTAAAGTCTCACAAGAATTGTTATCGAGAAATGCCAACAGAATACGTGAGAGAGCTGGAACATGGAAGGAAAAAACACAGCAGTTTTCAAAAGATACTCTGTATCCGGAACTTCAACGAGAGTGGATTCAATTCTTCAACATTGCGAAAAAAACTGGGAAGTCGTCGGCAAGTTCAGCAAATCACATGTCGAAAGAATCTGCCAAAGTCGCGAAAAAGGTTGCCTCCAAGTCCGCTAAAATTCTGAAAAATTTAGCTATGGAGTATAGGGATGCAGAAAACAGAATTTTCAACTGGACAGCGTATGAGATTAGATATGTATGGGATAAAATTTGCAACAAAAAATATTCGAGAGGATGGAGGAAGTCCTGCGTTGATTGTTAATTGATTTATACCTAGTGTAATCTGGTGTTTTGGTTTCGTTTTGGTATTTGGTTTGTTGGGCTATTGGGGCGTTTTTTGCGAATGTTGTAACAGAAATACAAGAACTCTATGTAATTATATTGGGATACGAATTTACGTAGAAAATTATGCCATTGTTGACCTTTGGCGATAGAAGCCAAAGCTCATGGTTAGGGTATTTGTACGCGGTCCATCTATGACGTGCATCAAGAAGTTACAGCATGGAAAGGTTGGTAAAATGCTGGATTAAAAATGCTGGGAAACAATTAACTCATTGATTAAGACTAAAATGGATATCAAACAAAATTTTTTCATATATCACGAATTTTTTGGTGATTTAAATCCATATGCTACTTTTGAAACTCCTGAGAAGCGAATACATGTACCTGAAGATTTGAACTATTTCAAGTACACAACTGCATATTCACGGCTGCAATTCTTATTAAACTATATTTCATTAAGCGTTGAAGGTGTTGAGATTCCTTCCTCAATAGAAGAAGATAGCGGCGTCCATGATTTTATGAAGATTTTGACAAAAGTTGATAAACTTGTGGACGAAGTTGAGCCAGTTTCAGGACCGCGAAGGTTTGGCAATCCTGCTTTTAAAGTATGGTATGCCAAAGTGGAAGAATCAATTGATTTAATTATTGGAGAAATTCTGCTGGAAAGAAATGTGGAGAAAAGTGCGAAAGTAGAGCTTGTCGCGTATTTTATGGCGAGTCTGGGATCGTTGCAACGACTTGATTTTGGTACAGGTCATGAGCTTAGCTTCTTAGCTTTCTTCGGTGGATGCCTATTTTTGGGACTACTGGATCGTGTAGGGCAAGACTTGCCGACTGCATCAGCAATTGATGGCAGAGAGATTTTATGGATCTTTGAATCGTACTTCAAAGTTATCAGAAAAGTAGTAAGAAGATATACACTTGAGCCTGCAGGAAGTCACGGAGTATGGGGCCTTGATGATCATTTTCATTTACCATATATCATTGGGTCGGCTCAATTGAAAGGGGTGGAAGAGAAGTATGAAAAACCAGATGAACGACTTAATCAAAGACATTCAACAACAAAAAAACTGAGAGATATTGCAATCTATGGCATGCCACGACCCTCTGCCATAATGAATCGACAGATTGTGGATGATTTTAAGGAGAAAAATGCATATTTTAGCGCTATTGCTTTTATTTACGAGGTATGCAATGCACGCTAGCTGGTGGAAAACAGACGAGCGACTAACTTGATAGGTGAAACGAGGACCTTTCTTTGAGCATTCTCCAGTTTTGTATGATATCTCGGGTGTACCGTCTTGGGTTAAAGTTCATTCAGGATTACTGAAAATGTACAACGCAGAAGTCTTAGGTAAATTTCCCGTTGTTCAACATTTCGGGTTTGGTGGTGTTCTCTTTCCCTGGAGTCCATATGATCCTGCGAATACAGAGGTTGCTGTTCAAAATGCGGAAGATGTTGATAACATGGAGTAAGGAAACGGGTATATGTAAATTAGATCAAATAGTAATAGTCGTTATTTGCAACGAGAATTTTTAACTTTTTCTTTTCATTTCAGTTTCAACTAGTACAAACTTCCTCTTTATCGTACAATCATTTCAACCATAACTTTACATAGTTTATTCTTCCGAAGCAGCTGCGTCTGCACTTGGCTCTCCACCAGGGATCAACTGTTTTCTGTCAGTTTGTAAAAGAAAAGTAATGACAGTGGAACGTACCATGCAAATGTTGTTGCCGTTAAGTAAAATCTTGGAAAGATGTGTCTGATTTCCCATAGCATCGCTAAGTAATTAGTGTATATTCTTGTAATTTAGAAAGATAAACGTACTATTCAGTAACATCCGAAAGCACCATATCTGTTCATTCATTGTTATTTCTCGTCGTTTTCGTCCTGTAATTGACACTCACTAACGAAATCATCAAATCCAAGTAATGTTCCACTGAATTCTACAAGCAGATTAGTAAACACTAACACATAATACTGTGAAAATGAGTAACTTACCTCGATCAGTTTTCATAACGACCCAAATTCGCGAACCCACACATTTGTCGACCAATTCTTTTTCAAATTAGTACCAGTTGATATTGAACTTCATCTTCACACAAAAATTTTACTAAAGATTGCGTGCCTAACTCACCTAAAGGAAGCAATTGTGAGGTAGCCATTTCTTCTGACCGGGATTCAATTTCAATCCTATCTTTTTATTGATTCAATCATTGATTGAACAAAATCTGATTCTGTCCTCATACCCTAACCCAAAAGAGTATGCTGTACTTTTTAGTTACGATCTGTTTTTGATACTATACTGCAATTACCAGCGTTCTATTACAACTTTATATTGAAAGACTGATGCAGTCTTGAGATTCCTGTCTAGAGGCTGAGTACGGCTTCTTTACTGTACTCAGAGAGCACATGTCCCAATGATTTCTGTATGCTCACCAGAAGCCACATATTTTTTTCTAAATATATAAAATCGGCCTTTTTCATGCTTCTAGTGGAGTTCTTTATCATTCACTCCGACTGTTTGCTTTAATTGACTATAGTAAGATTTTGAAGATCAGTTTAAGACTCGTCCTTTGGGTTGGGGTAATCTTCGAGGGGTTTCTCAAAACAAATAGGAAACCAAGCTTACCCTCAAGACGTTGTCGACGCGTCGCGTCTATACACGTCCGGGCTTATAAACCACCAACACTTATTTTACCACTTCATCGAGATTATGCATATTTGCGCGATCTTTAAACGCTCCGATATTGCGAAATGTTATTCACATATGAAGACGTTGAATTAATATTTTCAACAATTCTGCAAAGAAAGAAAGAATTTAAAGAATATCTTTTGACGCAAGGCGAATTGGAGCAAATAGCTGTCCAATTGCAGAAAAAGATGAATAAAGACATTAATGCAAGTCAGATAAAAAATCAGTTTTATTTTTGGAAAGCAAGACACTGGGCTTACAAACTGTTGATTGGCGCGGACGGGGCTAAATGGGATCCCAAAAGGAAACGAGTTACTCTTCCGGACGAGTTTTGGAGCAAGATTAATGGGAGACATAAAAATGCGCCATTCATCGCTAAATTGAGATATACTCCTTTTGATCACTTTGATATTCTAGAGGCCCTTTTTCCAGGGACCGTTGCTACAGCTGAAGGCTGTCCTGACCTTTTCCGTGACCCCACTCCTGAAGCAAATAATATTGGACTCGACAATTCTCTTAGTCCAAGCGAAGCCGAGCCATCTAATACGGTATCAACTAGTCTGGTGCTGGCCAGTAAAAGATCGATCAATGATTCTCCCAGGAGTCCAGTTCTTACGGCTGATTTTTTTTTTATATTCATTTACGTATGCACCTCTGTGGAGGTATGACGTTTACATAGCATATAGATAGGACTTCCATTCAAGTCCCTACAGTCTTATAAATTCCAAACGACAATGTGAACCAACCATGTATCCGAAGTAGTAGGTAAAGGCGAAATAGAGTTTTGAGTGTACCTGAAAGGACAACTAGTGATTCTCTAAGTGATGTATCTTTGAATGGCACAACAGCAACGATTGATACTTTGAGCGTCCAAGGTGTAGTTGGCACCGCAACTGCAATTAATGATACTCCTAGCGGTACCGCAACTACAACCAGTGATGTATCATGCAGTCCAGCTTTGATTAGTACCACAGCAGCAACTGGTAATGCTCCATGCAGTCCGGAAATATCTGGCGCTAGAACAGCCATTGACAAAGCTCCAAGCAGTCCAGACTTGATTGACATAACAACAGTTGAATCACCGCCAGTGAATACAGTACCACTCATCTCAGTACCAGCAAGAACAGCCCCAATTAGTTCAATACCAATTAATGCAGGACCGAACCATACTGCGCTAGCTGATTAGGTACCATTAAGAACAACACCGACTAGTTCTGCATCAACAAGTGTCGCTTCAGCTAGTACAACGGTGTTTAGTGCAACGCCAAGTTTTACGGCACCAAACAACACTGCAAACAATACTGCACCATCTGATTTCGTGCGAACAAGAACACCGACTAGTTTTGCATCAACGAGCGTTGCCCCATCTAGCACCACAGTAACTGCTGCTGCACCTAATCTTATGGCATCCAGCAGCATATCAAATCAAAGAGCTTCAAACACTAGGCGACCAAATTACAGAACACAGAGCGATACTCCAAATAACAGAGTATCGAACTTTTCAGCGCCAGCTTGTATGGCTTCAAACATGGCTCCTAGTCCTAATACGGCTCCAAACATGGTTTCGAATATGACTTCAAATATGACTTCAAGTATGCCTCCGAGCATGACTCGCAGTTTTACTTCGAACATGCCTCCGAATATGCCTCCAAATATGCCTCCAAATATGCCTCCAAATATGCCTCCAAATATGCCTCCAACAAATATGCCTCCAAATATGCCTCCAACAAATATGCCTCCAAATATGCCTCCAAATATGCCTCCAAATATGCCTCCAAATATGCCTCCGAGTGGCTTGCCACCAAATTATATGTTGCAAAATTATCTACCACCAAGTTATAACGCACCAAATTATATAGCGCCACCAAATATGCAAACAAACTATATGGTCTCCAATAATATGGCACCAAATTACAGAGCATCAAGTAGCATACCACCAAGTTATTCAGTACCGAATTATGTGGCACCGAATAATACAACAACAGATAATACAATACGAAACAGTACTGCATCAAACAACATAGCACAAAATTATACAACACAGCATAATACAGTACAAGATAATACAGCACAAAATAATACAGCACAAAATTCTGCAGCACAAAACAGTACAGCACCAACTGGCATGGAAATTTCAGATGCAGCCGGTATGATAGAAGTCATTGCATCTTCATCCGCTACAGATGCCTCACAGTTTATAAGCGCTTTATCATTTGAGTCCCCTCGATTCCGCAATGACAATGGAGGTTTTCTAGCAAGAATTTACGGTACAGCAATGAGGCAAAATCGTATCTTCATGCAGGAAGAATCGCTGGAACTCAAAAAAATACTATTTTCATTTCCTGACGTGCGACAAATGGGTCCAACTCTTTTTGTTGATGTTGCGTCAACTTTAACACTATCCGATTACACAACGTTAAGCGCTCTGGAACCCGAAGAACTGAAGTCATGGTACCTCAATAAATGTGGTCAAGTTACTCGTCGAGCGCTTCCGAGACAAAGCTATAGATTCCTTGATGATGACTGGTCGGTTCCAGTAGAGGCGCGCAGATCAAGAAAGAAAAGGAAATCAAATTCTACGCCATCTGCAGTAAGCGAGCAGAATGAGGGACCTGCAGCTGGGGTTGATGATGCTGGCGTAACTGCAAATCTTGTTGTTTGTGAAGTTGGTGATGGCTCAAGTAACGCTAGTAATGTCGATTTTGATTCTACAGAGAGTAGTTCAAATGCAATTACTGGCCAGGAGGAATAAAAAAAAATGGATGCATTTATTAGGGTGGTGATTACAGATTTGAAACGTTGTTTAACATTTTTCTTTCTGTCGTGATATCTTTCTAAACTATGATCTTGTATGATTGATGATTGTAATGCTTTAAGATTGTAGATTTTATGGTTTGGTTTTTTTGATTAGTCCTTTTTGTGTCTTTGTAATTATAATACATTGTTGATACCCGTACTTTGGTAAAGACGCCTTAAGAAACTTAAAGATCTACAGCGTACTTACAAGCTCACAACACAAAAAAGTTTCTTTAGTGTTTTTGTTATCTCTAAACCGGATATCGGTTGTAGTCTCCATGTCAAATCATGACTAATCTGAGAGCACTCTATTTCATTCCGGCCCTATCGTCGGCGACATGGGTTATGTTGATGAGGATTTTGCTTCTTCTTTCAAGTAAGCCCGATTCTGCCAAACGCTTCTCCTGTGGATTTGACGGAAGCTGGTTTCCACAACTCCTAGCCTCTTGGATACACTTCAGGAAAAAAACAAGAACAAAAAGCGACTGTGGAATGCGGAGAATGGTTGGATTGGTTTTTAATGGATCTATTTCGCCTCTACCTACTACTTTGGATACATGGTTGGTTCACATTGTCGTTTGTAATTTATAAGACTGTAGCGACTTGAATGGAAGTCCTATTCATATGCTATGTAAACGTCATACCTTCACAGGTGCATACGTAAATGAAATGAATAAAAAAAAACACCTCTAACGTGAATGTAGGGTATGCGTCGCATGTGGGTATGCGTCGCACTTCCCAACGATATTGTAACAACAATCTTTAATTTCTACACTACAAACACTCTAATCTACATAAACTATGCTATGATCTGATAAATTGAGCTGTCCTGTATTTGGTCTGCAGGTTTTGAAATTATTTCCAGTGTC
>JAJLXV010000234.1:0-20268 GCA_030571435.1 Myxozyma mucilagina | reverse complement strand
CTAGGGTTAACAAATAGGGATAAAGCCCTGAAGCAAAATAGGGCTAACGACATCCGATATTTTGTTGGCTAGGGTTTCAAATTAGGGTGGACAAATATCCGAAAAACCTTCTTGTCGTCTTGAAATTAAACCTTCTTGTCGTGCCTAAAAAGTTTCCCGTGACTTCTCAGTCGAGACCTGCATTTAATTATCTGAAAAAAGGTAGGCATTATTTTCATTAAGGCACTATAATACATATCCTATAGTATGATATTTGAATACAAGACTGTAAATTTATAAATTCTATGAATATTTATACAACCTACTTTGGATTCGACATACATGGACTTGCCATATGTCATAAATGGAACTGAACTGCGCTTGCATCATTATAATTCGGTATGCTCTCATAGGTTCTGTGTGTCATATGTGTCGCAAAGCCTTTTTGGTTTAAAGAAAATATTCTGTCATTGTATTGTGTTGCAACTCTTGTTGCTCTCGGTATTCTTCATTCTCGGGAGCAGCATCAAAGACATTAAAAAGTCGTTCTCCAGAGCCAGTTACTTCCAGAACTGATGCAAGATTCCCACATCGATAGCAGTAATTAGGTGCCGACCAGACAGTAGAAAGCCGATCCTCAAATAGAACCTGGAAACCCTGCTCACATAGCTGATGCGCTCGTAAGATATGTACCATATTATTTACATGTAGAAACTTTTTGACAATTTCTGAGCCAAAAGTGTAACCTGCGCCCCGAGTAGAAATCCCAAAATCTTCCTTGTCAGGATCAGGATCAGACCAGACGAGATCTGCCATTGGTCCCTCATGAGGAATTTCTTTGAATCTGTCGACAACTTTGATTTGATCGATTGAGTGTACGTTTGGGGAGAGACCTATTTATACATGTAAATAAGAAAGAAACTATCAAATTTAGCGACTTACCTCCGTGAATGCAAAAAATCTGGTCATCTATGACCACAGAAAGCGTGAGAAAATCAAACATATCAGTGAAATATGTCCAGACATTAGTGTTACCGTATTTGGTTTTGCATTCACTGTAAAAACCATAGTTGTGAGAGATTCCTCGCGATTCATGGTTACCGCGAACGAGATAAATGCGATTCGGATGGCGTAATTTTAAACAAGTCAAAAGTGATATTGTTTCTATGCTGAAGTATCCTCGATCCACATAATCCCCTAAGTGATAATTAGAAAAATCACTCAAATTGTTACACAGAGTTGGAAATTTAGTACCCAAAAAGAGATAGTTCGTGTCTGGCGGAAACCCGCCTACTCTGAAGAGTTCAATGAGATCAAAAAATTGTCTAACTGCGTTTAGCTATAATATATCACTAGAGAATTGACGTGGTTTTTACCCATGAATATCACCAACAACAGATACAGGAGCTTTGATGTGAATGACGTTGCTCTCTTTTATGAAAAGCTCTTTGGCCTTTGTGCATATTGATTCGATTAGTGATTCGTCTAATAGTTCTCTTTTGTATAGTCGTTCAATGCATTGGTCGAGATCGATGACGCCTCCGTCTTAACAACTGTTAGCTAATCGACACAGATCCATAACACGTCAGGCACGCGACAGATCAGCTTACGTGAAGGTCCCAGCATTCCAGAAGCAGTTTCGGTGTAACAGTCTTGCTGAACACGCCAGCAAATGTCTCCAGCTGTGTACTTTCGCCTGTTGAGCTCCTCGGTCGAATATTGAACGGTCACAGACTCATTCGGTCAGACTCGGCTGTTGTTAAATGAGTTGTCTGTCTTCAGGTCCACTTATCAATCAACCGCCAGGGCTCGACTCAAATCGTAGCCTAGCACTTGTGATTTGACCTTGTCACAAATCCACCCTTGAAACCACGCCAATCAAACGCAAAAAAGCCCCCTACTTGACTTTCACGCAACAGAGAATGATGCAGTGATAGGAAAGTAAGTGTTCATGGACGAAAGTGGGCGCTGGCAATGGGCGTTGAGCCGCGCTCTGAGTACATTAGGGTTTGTGCTGTCAAAGTCAATGTTATTTTGTGTTCGCAGCACAAAACAAACAATTTGTGGAGCCGCGAATTGAGCCCAGCTGCGAAGCCATTCACCATTTAAGAGAGCTCGACGGCAGCCAGATCGTTTCTGCCGCAAGTTGGGCATAACAGGCTCGACTGTATTTGTGCTCTGCAAGCATTGGAGCGGCCAGGATCTCAATGAGCGCGTATTATTCACACAGATCACACTCACCGAGGGCGCCACCACCACCACCACCACCGCCTCCCCCACCACCTCCCCCGGCTTCATCTAACTCGTACGCAGGAAATGGGTCTATGCGAGGTCGACCTGGAGAATGGCAGTCGTCGGATCCGTCGGGACCACGGCCTGGTTCCGGATACTCAAATCAGCGGTATGGGGCACCGCCCAAAGAGCGTGCGTACGGCAACTCAGCAGCATATCCTCCTTCCTCAGTAGGACCAGATCGAGCAGTAGACTACGGTGATTACGGCAGAAGACGGCCAGGGTATGATGAGCGGAGTCGGCCGCTTTCCCGATACCAAGAGCCTGAAAAGTATCCGTCAAGTCGTTCACACGCGTTGCCTCCGATGCCTCCAGCGCCAGTTCCATCAAGCAGACCCGGATATTCAGCCTACGACACTGGTCCCCTGCCTCCTGATCCATATTCTCGTTCGAGGGATAGCTTTTATCAGTCTTCCTACGGTCAGCGACAACGAAGTCCACCAGTACCTAACTCACGTGCACAAGGCTATTACGAAAGCCAGCCGAACGCTTCGAGCGGTGCCGGGTACGGACGAGAATATCGGACCAACCGTGCATATAAATCCAATCACAACTCGTCACTAGCTGCTCCTTCACCTTCCCCACCTCTCACTACTTCTCAGGGTCCCGATATAGCGTACGAAAGCAGCTGACTTTGAATTCGACATCTTCTAACATTCATATTCTTAGATACCGGCAACGGGACCGACAAAGATCAATCTCGCCGGACAGATATAGTCATAGTCAAGACTCACACTCCTCATATCGCTCTATCCGCACAAGTCACTACGATAACCGAGAATTTAATTCTCGGCCTCAACCACCACACATCAATCCTGCTCCCAGCCATCATCACCAACCACATCACCCTCATCCACACACTGGCTTCCGCAAGCACCATCATGCTCCAGCTATAGTCGGCAATTCGTCAGATGGGCCACAATCTTTGGAACCGCTGACTTACAAGGTGCCATCAGGTACCAAGGAGATTCGGAATGAAGATTTTGTCAATGACTCTCCGTTACCTGTTTTTCGTATGTGTGCTATCTCAAGATTTAATCTTATTTGCTAACTCTGTTTCAAGCTCTACGACCTCCACAGCAACGATCTACACCATTAGGTGCGACGTATTTAGATACAGAGGCCATGCTCTCAGGTGTGCAACGAGTATACCCTCGCAACGAACATAAAATGCGAGATCCTGCTCGTCAGATAATCGATAGAAAGGCAGTTTCTCGAAAATATCCCCCAAAACTTGGCAGAAATCCTGCTGATCCTTTGGACGATGTGCCGCTACCCCCGAATTCGGGTCCAGCAACGGGATCGACCCCTGGACGTGGACGATTCTCGAGTATATCAAGTGGTTCAGCAGGAAAGGGCAAAAGAATGAGAGAAAATGACGATTATTACAGCTCTACATCGAAGAAAATGCATTTAGAGAATCCACTGTTTTCACCCAAGTCGCATGATATCCCGGAGGAAACCAAGTCAGCAAATGTTTTACACTTTTTAGAAGATACATATGCTAGTATTCGCGGGCATAATTTGTCTGAGAAGGAATTGAGAAATTCGAAACGCAAAGGGTCTTATACAGAAACAAAGAAAGGTGATCTGTCTGTCTCATAATACGATTATACCGAGAATATCTCTGAATTTACTTCTGCACTTGCTGCTTGTTTTGAATATTCTATACACAATATCATATCGAATTTAATTTAATTGCTATACTTGATATCAATGAGTTTTATTGAAGTACTAAAATACCTGTTATTTATAAATTGCTTACAATGATTGATTGGATTACTACGTATCACTTGTGTACTCGGAAATTTTATATATCTTTGCCATTTTTGTTATGTGTCTCTCCCTTTTATTGTTTTTATGTTATTTTACCCATGTCTGCATTTCTAATATCATGAGGCTGGATGTTCTTGTCTGTAAACTTTGTTTTCAAACCGATACTGTTCATTCTTGATAAGTTTCACTTGCCATGCTGACTGAAGGTTAAGTGGATGACGACAGGATTTTACGAGCAAATTGGTAACGCAAGCCAAGAAACCTGCAGTTGGGCATAACACGTACAAAATTACAGAGTTTCACATGAAGATGGCAGTCTCAAAAGGGTTCAAAAAGGAAACATTAGCCAACTAGTTTTCAAGAAGCATTGAACATGAATTAATTGATAAAGCCAGTTGATGACTTTTGTTTCAGAGCGAGATAACGATTGTCTGTACGCAACGACAAGAGAGAGCACTGTGTCTATGCTCGTTTTTATTTCGCGTTCAATTACCATTTGTAAAGATAAAATTTCCATTTGTAAAGAAAAATTAGGAAACAATAATTTACGTGTTCTTTTTTGCGACTGGGGTGTAGATGACCTGTAAGCTTGTCACGGAGCCGGAGTGACATCATCACTCTTATCTAGAGCCAAGGTTTCACTGAAGCTGCGATACTGCTGCTTCTCTCTTACTTGGAAAAAAGAGATACAAAGAAGACCAGCAAGAACAGTTGCTCTGATCTCGCAACGAGAAGAGAACAGGTAAGGATTGCGTGTTGCTGCCACTTCCGGACCCAGTGTGGCTGAGAACGTGACACGATCAAAACTCCCAGCTTGAAGCGAGCGCGAACAATCAAGAGCAGCGGACGAGTCAGCGGATACGCACCAATTCATTGGCTTTTTCATAGGTACCGAGGATATTGAACGGAAAAGAATAAAGGAGAAGGCGATTCTCAGCGCGCTCTTTGTCTTTTTGAGTGCGCAAGATGGGCGTTATAGCCAGTAAGCCTGACAAGGCCAGCAGTGTGCACTTTACTGATCAATCGCGGTGTATGTCACTATTACTTTTCTTTTGATGGGGAAATAGTCAGTAGCTTACTTTAGCTGTGTTTACTGGTTGTAGTTCATGTTTCGAGCATATCAATCAGTGATGCGTCACACCGGCCGATACTGCGAATTACACCGACACCGGATCTCCGCGGGTTGATCCCAATTCGAGAAGAGGGTTCGCCGATGATTGAGTTTGTTCAGGATATAGATCCGGATAGTTTGATACCCGTGCTGTTGAAATTGACGAATAATGGTGGGCTGTTTATTAAGTTTAGACTGGTTCTGAATCGAGGACAGCATGAGGACTTTGCGATGAGCGGCCTGACATTTATGAGTTCGACAAATGGCAAGCAGCTCGATTCTGTTCTTATTAAAGAACTTCACAGCGATCCAAATGTATTATCTCTATTGCGCATACATATGACCTCTGTGGCTAATTTTGATAGATTCAAAAAAGAGAGAATGTCGTGTTTATCGGTGATTATGAGTCAAAGGGCAGAGAAATTGAAGTTGACTGGACGTGGACCTGGTCTCCGCCGTCCGATATCAATGAGACGTTTCGTGGGTGGCGGAATACATGTGGAGTATGATAGAAAAGTGTTGATCATGATAATAATAATGGCTGACGATAGTAGTTTGCGGAATACAGCAAACGCGATCATGAGCTGAAGAAGCTAGCACAGTTTTCTTTTTGGGTCCAGGAATCTACGAGATCAATATGGACCGTCCCTCAGTCACCGCGACAGCTAAACTTGACAGGGCTAGGAACTCCCAGTAAATTCACTGAGGAATCAACTTTTGACAGAAGTTCGCCGGTATTGAGACCACCGAAAGAAGCAGTGGAAAAGCCAGAGGCGTATTTAGTTCCACTTGCCAAGGTGACGTCTAAATCAAGTACGTCGTCAACAGCAGCCGCGGCACCTTCATCTATGCCTTCGGAAAATGCACCATATACAGAAGATGGTCCATTATTTCGGGCGACAGTGGCCTCGTTGGAGAAAAGAACGTCAACGCTGAAAAGCACAGTCAAGAAAACGTTGAAGAGATCGATACAGATGCAGGAAGCGCAGGAGCAGATGTGTGTTTCGTATGTTGGGTTTTTAGAAAGTCTGCGCGAAGCGTCGAAGGAGATGGCGTCGTTGCGGCCGGTGGTTGATAACTTTTTCAGTTTGGTGGGCAAAGATATGATTCGGTTTGAGAAGCAGAGTAGTAAAGACTTGAATGCACATGTGATTGAACCTTTGAGGAGGTTGTACGATGTTGAGATTAAAGCAGCTGATGCAAAGAAACGGGAATTCGACGACGATTCAAAGGAGTATTATGCGTGGCTTAGTCGGTATTTATCAATGAAGCAAGAGGCAAAGGGGAAGAAGAAGTTAGAGAGCGATACAAAGTATCAGGATAAGCGGAAGAACTTTGAGTTGAAGCGGTTTGATTATTTTTCGTATATTCAAGATTTACATGGAGGAAGGAAAGAATTTGAAACGTCATATCAATTCAGCGAATTTGCGCAGGCGTTGATGAAAGTATTTGAAGAGACGTTTCGAAAGATACAGAGCTCAAAGACACAGATAGAAGCGATGTTGAATGTAATGAAAGAGAATAGAGAAGAGTGGATACTACGCCGGGCAGAAAAAGAAGAAAGAAGGCGAGCGCTTGAACGATCGTCGATGCCAGAACCGGGACAGGGGTTGCCAAGTGCGCATGGAACGAGTGTTGATACGAAGTTTGGATCAACGGCAGTTTCGAGAGATAACTCAAGTCCGATTAAGAATAATGCGAGTAATGCGGAGGACGTGGTTGATGAGTCCGGGAAGCAAGATCATCGAAAGGAAGGACTGCTATGGGCAATGTCACGGCCAGGAGGACATGCAGATGCACGAAATTTGAATAAACCAGGATGGCATAAGTTTTGGGTTGTGTTGGCGGGGGGTCAGCTATGCGAGTATACGAACTGGAAACAGTCGTTGGAATTACATAGTGATCCGGTTAATTTGCGAATGGCGTCAGTACGAGAGGCACGAGGGACGGAGCGACGGTTCTGCTTTGAGGTTATTACGCTGAACTATAGACGAGTGTATCAGGCTACGTCGGAGGAGGATATGTATTCGTGGATCAGTGCGATTGGAAATGCGATATCGAGTACGATTGAGGGAGCCGAGACAGTGAGTCAGGGGTTGACAGATATAAAGCCGGTGACGAGTGCGAGTAGTCAGAATGAGATAAAGACGCCGGTGAAGAAGGAGATGCGGCCGTCGGTGAGGATGCTGATTGAGGAAGAGGGAGGACACGAAGAGGAGTTGGGGTTGGCGATCAAGATGGAGAGCCAGTCGCCGGTGGTTGCGGACCGGCAGGGCAGTTTGATTCAGAAGCTGCGGGAGGCGGATGCGGAGAACGCGGTGTGTGCGGACTGCGGGAGCGGGTCGAAGGTTGAGTGGGTGTCTATAAACTTGCTCGTGATATTGTGCATTGAGTGTGGCGGGCAACACCGGTCGCTGGGGACGCATATCAGCAAGATCCGGAGTCTGACGCTGGACACGACGTCGTTTACGAGTGACTTGATTGATTTACTGGTTGCGGTTGGGAATAAGAAGGCGAATAAGGTGTGGGAGGGGATGGCGGGGGCAGCGGGAGCGGCGAAGGAGGAGCTGCGGAGGGTGATTGGGCAGCAGGCGGTTGCTGGAGCGGGAGGACAGCACGCACAGCAGGCGCGGATGGGGTTTATTACGAGGAAGTACGTGGAGAAGGAGTTTGTTGCGGGAGTTGGGCAGGCAGAAGTCGCGCTGCGGAGAGCGGTGCGGAAGCAGGATGTGGTGGAGGCGTTGCGTGCGATAGCGAGCGGTGCGGATGTGAATGTGAATGCACTGTTGCAGACAACGTCGTCGCCATCGTCGACGTCGTCGCTATCGTCTTCGTCGTCGTTGTCATCGTTGTCTCGGTCAGTGTCGTCGGTGTCGTTGAGCACGACGGGGTATCCGCTTGTGCTGTGTGCGCTGGTGTATGCGGGAGAGGACGCGGAGAGGTTTACGTTGGCGGAGTTGCTTGTGCAGCAGGGGGCGAGGGTGCCGCGGGAGGTTCCGGCGGAGATGAGGACGAGGCTGGGCGGAGGGGCGCTGGAGTATTTGGAGCGGAAGCAGGGGAAGATGGAGATGGGGCGGGGGGGAAGTATAATGTCGAGGGGGCGATAGTGTATATATACGATTACAACTACTATTTGCGGTTTAAGAACAGTGTAGATAGGTATATATGGTAAATAGGAAGTAGTACATTGGATGGTTACGAAGTGGTAGAAGAGGAATACGGCGCAAGGGTGACTTTGCTGCCGACCAGACGCTGGAAGCCGGACTTGTCGAGCGAGACCGTGGAGAGCGCGGTCTTTGCGACGACGGAGGCCGCGCGCGGGGCGTCGTTGAGCAGGGCGAGCTCGCCGAAGTAGTCGCCGGTGGAGAGCTCGTTGACCTTGCCCTGGCCGGCGATGAAGACCTCCGCGACGCCGTCCTCGATGAGGAAGAAGCGCTCGCCGGGGTCGCCCTCGCGGACGACGGTGTCGCCGGGCGCGAAGAGGCGCGGGGAGAGCGCGTCGGCGATCTTCGCGCGCTCCCAGTCGGAGAGCGGGGCGAGGAGCGGGACGGAGCGCAAGAAGGCCTCGTAGGTCGCGCGCTTGGCCGCGGTGCGCTCCATCAGGATCCGGCGGAACGTTGTGCCGTCGAGCGCCCAGAGCACGCACGGCTCGGTCGTGAGCACGGTCGCGGCGCGGGGCGAGTTGTACATCAGCGCGAGCTCGCCGAAGGAGGAGCCCGCGCCCGACGACGACACGGTCTTGCCGTCGACGACGTACTCGACCCGCCCGGACTCGACCAGGTAGAACGTGCGGCCCTCGGCGCCCTGCTCGATCACCGCGACCTTCGCCGGCGTCGGCTTCTCCTCGAGCACGTTCAGGATGATCCGCACCGCGTCCGGGTCCAGGTCGCGGAACAGGAAGTTCTGCGTCAGGATCTTGTTCAGCCGCGCCAGCTGCTCCGGGGTTTTGGGCACCGTCCGTGGCCGCCAGTTGGCACTATTGCTGCTGCCATTACTGCCGTTACTGCTATTATTGCTATTACTGCTGCTGCTCATGCTGTTGTTCAGGCCCTTTGCTGGCGACAACGACTCGCCCGACACGCTCGTCCGGCGCAGCGCACTGAAACTCGTCGTCGCCGCCGTCGTCGTCGACCGCAGACTCGACACAGAGTCGTCCTCGTGACTGTCCTCTCCTTCCTCCTCGCCGGCCTCCTCCGGCGCCGCCCGCTCTCTCTCTCTCTCCCGCCCTTCTCCCGCTCCCGCTCCCGCCCTGCTCTCCCTCCCTCTCTCCCTCTCCCTCTCCCTCTCTCTCTCTCTCTGCTCGCCGCCCCCAAACGGCACCGTCCGAAACGAAAACGACGGCGAAAACAGTGCGCTCGGATCGGACATCTCTCGCGTTTATTCTCGTTCTTTTGGATCTCGCTGTCCGTCTCTGCTGCTCGCTCAACTTGCGCTCGCTGCTCTCTCCTCTCCCATCTGACTGATCCCGTCACAGCGTCCCAATCGCGGGGCAGTCTCGTGTTTATTTACTTATGCCATAACCGTATTTACGTTCAATGCACAACAACCCCTAACCCGATCTTGATTTTTCGTTCTAGAATGCCTCTATCCCAATCAAAGCTGTAGATAGGCCTCCTCTTACTATCTAGTACCATGGCCTATTGCTAGTTGTTCTATATACAACCTTACAAATCAGCAATATGGTAGGGTTTACGTGATATGTTGACATTTTATTTTGTTTTTATTTTTCAGTAGTACTCTTTCTCTGCACTTGTCTCTTTCCTTATTTTGTTTTTTTAACTCTTCTAACAAGGTATATCCATCTTAGACTTTAGAGAATGAAGGCATCATAACACAGAATATTCTTTTGAGTGCAGTCTTTTTGTTCAATCATCAGAGCAAAGACTCTTGAACAACTCAACATCAAACAATTGGATGATGTCTGTGATCTACTTGAAACCTCGTTTGGAGTCAATGCTGCCATATCCTTCGACCTTAGCTTACCTTGGGTGAAATGTCACACAAATGGCTCATGGTAAATGAATTTGGATAGTCTTACTATTCAGACAGCCTTGCCAGTTTACTTTTCTCTGGCAAGTATCGAGGACTGAGTTTTGGGTATCACTGGAGAATGCACTCAGAATATATTTTTGTGTTTTGATGTCTTTATTCTTTAAAGTTAGATAACCTGTTGCAAGATTGAATGGAACAGAATAAAGACCATATCTGATAGACCAAGATAAAGTACCTCTCAAAGGGTTTACTTGAATAAAACAAACACAAAGAAGAAGAAAAGAAGTGACAAGCATAGCAAAAATGATTTCAAACTTTGGCCTCCTATGACTTGAGCAATCTTTTATTTGGTACATTCAGCAGTCCTCTCATGACATCATCAATCTCAGTTGCCTTCTTCCTTGTCTGCCACTCTCAACCAGCCTGCTCACCCCAGGACTTGAAAATGCTCTGGACATAAACTTTTTACCTATTCTGCTTAACTTGGATCAAAGGTATTTTTATTGGAAGGAAGTGCTTAACCATTGCAATCTCTTTAGAAAAACCTTGGCAACAGTTCTACAGTCACTGATGGGGGAGTCGAGGTTTGCCCTATTAAATTTACATATTCACACATCAAATCAAATCAACTAGCTCTCAAACACCTGCAACATAATTACAGAGGAAGGACAAAGCAATTGAATCAAGTGAAAGAATCATCAGTGGATTCAGCTATTTTCCAAATGCTCAGTGTCATGAAAAAGTCAGACTCATGGATAAGTTGTTATTTATTTACTATTCAAAATTACAGATAGTATGGAAAACATGAAAGATTGGACAGAATCACGGTTCAAATTCAATTTATATTTGATTGTTAAATCCTATTTTCCTATTACAGGGAAATACCTAGGCTACTCAAGGGTCTCAATCTCCATGCTCACAGCTGTCATAAAGCTTCAAGTATTATCAGACTCAGATTTGATCATGGCTATTTCAACAGTTGTTTACATCGGATAGCATAGTACACTGGAAATCTAGTGGATACCAGAGTAGCATGTAGAGTGGATATTCGAGACCTTATTTTTAACTGCCCTTTTATTTCTACTGAGACAAACAAACTTGTGTACATGATAACACACAATGAGTGCAATATTCTAAATCACTATAGTTTAAAGACAGGCCACAGGTACTATCAAAACATGGTATAAAGCCCAGGGTCATCCACCTTCTACCCCTCTCCAATCCCACACTATATCAATATGACCATTTACAAGACAACCAAAATTGCTATGACCACTATAGACTTGTAAAGTCTTAAGATAGACAGGATCGAAAGCTCAGGAGAATGGCAGAGAGATGCGGATAAGTATTGTTGTTAATAGCTCTATTTTGCATTTTCCTAACTCTGATGTTTTTTTCTGTCTGCATTATATTCAATGGGTTTGTGTTATGTTTGATGGGTATTAGTTTCAAGGAGCAGTTTAATGAATGTTTCAAAGTGGCTATGTAAAAGTCATACCTTCACCAGTTGTCATACCATCACCAGCGCACATGTCAATGAATAAAATAAGATAGGCCTGTTACAGTGGTACCTTTCTAAAAGAAGGTTGCTGTAAAAGTAAAACTGGTCATGAGCAGGGATTTTTCGTGTCTGTACTAAAATCTCATAGAGATAAGCAAAGTCCTCTTTGTGTTTAACAGATGCTAAACTTTTTGGCCTCTCTCCATACATACTTGCTTGCAGATATTATCAGTAGGGGTTAGTACATGAGGTTGCCTCATGGGTTTAGGCTAAAATCAGTACCGAATAGGGAATTTGATCTTCCTGCATCAGTACAGACAGTCAAATCTACTGATCCATCACTGATATTATGACAAAGGAATCAGAAATAGTACCTTTATGAGTTCAAAAGATACAAACCTCTTTAATGCATTTTACAACAAAAATAAAATGATTCTACCCGGTATTCCTTCATAAAATTAGAAAAATTATCATTCAGCAATTTGGTGCAATAACTCTTTGCAGGCAGTGTAAGATGGTGTCTCTAATGCTTGCTTATAGAAAGGTACTACTGTATCATTAAAACTACCCTGTTCATGTATAACCCTAATTGACAGAATCTGTACAAGGGACACTGTTCAAGGCAGACGACCACGTGACAATAGCATTGAACAATCTAAATATTTACTTTCAACACAATAATAGCAAGTTAGAACTATTCAGTACAACTAATAAAAATAAGAAATGCTTTCTTGTCTGGCTTCATCTCTTTAATAGTTATCTGTCTAATGGTCTAAACACTGTTCATTTTGTATGCAAAGGTCAACTATGTCATAATTACATAAACAGTATAAAGCATCTTATCTAAGCCATAATTTGTCTCAAAACAATATGCTCAAAATTCAACATACATCGTTCTTGTGTCAATTGTTGTAGTTGCGCCCGCAATGGCCCTTCCCGAGGACCTTCCGCAGACAAAGCGCTTCGACGAGTTCTCGACCCTGGGTGCGTTTTTCTTTTTCTCTCGCGGCCGCGTGCAGCAGTACTAACGTCTGCAACCAGACTGGGTCCAGGACGCCGCTCGCGAGCAACTGCGCTCGCGTCTGCGCAAATCACGTTCGCTCCGCGTCTACGGCTCCTCGGCTCTTTCCACAATTGCAACTCGCTTCCGCAAACTACTCGAATCCGTTCAGGGATGGCTGGTTCTGACCGCAATTGGGCTCGTAATTGGCTCCTGCGCCGCCATCCTTAACATCGCGACCGAATGGCTCTCCGGCTTCAAGCAGGGCTACTGCTCCTCCGCGATCTACCTCAACCAAGAGTTTTGCTGCTGGGGCTCCGAGTCTCAATGTCCCGAATGGCATCCGTGGACCAGCTGGACCGCAATTGGCTATTTTCTCTTCATCCTCTTCTCTGCGCTCTTCGCTACCGCCGCCGCATACATTGTCAAAGTCTACGCGCCCACCGCAGCCGGCTCAGGCATATCTGAAATCAAATGCATTGTCTCCGGCTTCCTCATCGAAGGCTTTCTCTCTCCCTGGACTTTTCTCATCAAAGCCCTCGGACTCCCCCTCTCAATCGCATCTGGCCTCAGCGTAGGCAAAGAAGGTCCCAGTGTCCACTACGCTGTAGCCGCCGGCGACTCCATCGCCCGTCTTTTCAAACGCTACCGCCTCAATGCCACAAAAATGCGCGAAATTCAGACTGCTTGTGCCGCTACCGGTGTCGCCGTCGCTTTTGCCAGTCCTATCGGCGGCGTCTTGTTCTCCCTCGAAGAAATCTCTTCAAAATACACCCTCCGCACAATGTGGAAATCCTACTACTGTGCAATGGTCGGCATTGCTACCTTGGCTGTATGTTTTGCTTTTTAATTCACCCGCATACCTCCTTTCTTATTGTTAACTAGGCATGGAACCCTTTCCGAACCGGACAACTTGTCATGTTCCAAGTAAGTTATGACCGTCAATGGCATTTCTTTGAGATCGTATTCTACCTTCTCATCGGTATCTTTGGCGGTCTCTACGGCTTGTTCATCACAAAGTTTTTCTTCATCGCCCAGACCTATCGAAAAAAGTACCTCTCCAACCACATCCTTCAAGAAACCGCCTTCCTTGCCGTTGTCACTGCCATTCTATCCTACTTTAACCCTTTCCTCAAAATTGACATGACCGAAAGCATGGGTATCCTATTCAAAGAATGCAACTCTGATGAAGATTACCATGGCCTCTGCAATCCCGAAAACAGAACTACGACCGCTCTCGCCCTTTTATATGCGGTCGTCGTTCGCTCCCTTCTAGTCATCGTTTCCTACGGCCTCAAAGTACCCGCCGGCATCTTTGTCCCATCAATGGCCGTCGGGGCGTATTTCGGTCGGATGGTCGGCATCGGCGTCGAAGCTTTGTACGCATCCTACCCTTCCTCATTTTTCTTCGCCGCATGCAATTCAGACGAACAATGCATCACCCCCGGAACCTACGCCTTCCTCGGTGCCGCAGCTGCCCTATCCGGAATTATGAACATCACCGTCACCGTCGTTGTTATCATGTTTGAACTAACCGGTGCCTTGACCTTCATCCTACCCACCATGATTGTCGTTGGCGTAACTAAAATCATCAACTCTCAATTCGGAAAAGGCGGTATTGCCGATCAAGCCATAGTATTTAATGGCATGCCTTTTATCGATAATAAAGAAGAACATGAATTTGGCGTGCCTGTTTCTACCGCCATGACGCAGGATCTAACCGTTCTTCCCGCCTACGGAATGCCATTGTCCGATTTACAAGAATGGCTACGACAAACCTCATACAACGGCTTTCCAATTGTCGAGGATTTACAATCTATGATGCTAACTGGCTACATTGGTCGTTCGGAATTACTCTACGCAATCGAAACTGCTCAAAAATCAGAAAATTTCAATGAACAATCTGCTATCTGTTTCTTCACCACACCTGATCAAGATCCTATCCGATCAAATCATCATCGTCAATCTCCCATGACATCAACAACACTCTTCGAAGCTCCCGTCACTGACGACAATGGTCTGGAACTCGGCGACTTGTCAACCCAAGCGCCACCCCCATACACTCCCTCACCAGCTTCCGCTGCAGACTCATCTACAGCAAGTGGACAAAACACTCACATTGACTTTGCTCAATTTATAAACACTACGCCTATAACGGTCAATTCCAAACTTCCACTTGAAACCGTCGCAGATTTGTTTGTCAGAGTAGGACCCAGACTTGTTATTGTTGAGCAATTGGGCAAAGTCGTCGGCGTTCTTACGCAAAAAGATTTGTTGAGGTTTCAGTATAGATTTGGGCATTAGGTTTGGTTGTATAGATTGTGCATTGGTTTTTGTAATATATTTAAGATTGGCATTTGTTTTTTGTGTTTTGGGTTGTAATTGTGCCTATAATGAGAATATGATCGGCATCTGTTTATATGCTGTGCGTTATGAATTGTTCTACGTGTTATGATACGGAGTATTCGTCATACACATTGATAAATGAACCACTTAAAAGTAGTCCTTATCCCATACATATATTCGTGGCAAAACATTGCAGAATTAGTTTGGTTTGACTTGGATCACAAGTCATTATTACAGTTGGTTATATAGTCTAAGAATTCAGCGTTGCACTTGAATGACTTGAGTTTTTGTCTATCCAATAGTTCCGCGATTTGAGTTACTTCTATGATCAACTATAGCTACGCTATTTCCTAATATGGTAATGTACTTCGAGAGCTTAACGAATACGAGTTGCAAAAGAAAGAAGGTATAGTCGCCGATGTGGAGTCAGTTCAAATAAATCAAGAAACTGAGCGAAAAGATTTGACTAACAGACAAAATATTTGCTAGGCTACAGTGACTTTATGGGCATGATTTTGCGGTACACCTTTGCTATCAGTCCACTAACAAGCGCGGCAAGCTTAGTTGCTCATAGTTGCCTCTACTCTCGATATTTACAGTGCACAAATAGTATATAGATTAAACAAAGATGTATTTATAATGAACAAACAACAACTCACTCACTCCCCATCCTCAACCAAATATCCCTCCAGGCAAGATCCAGACAGACCAGCATCAGTGAAGCAGCAGCAGTGATTCATAGGTGTAAAGTGTCGATAGTTGAATTGATATCAAGATGTAATGTGTAGTAGTAATAGGTGCCTCATTGTAGTATAAGTATCTATCATCAGGTTAGCTGGCATCTCATATTCATCAAGTATAGTACAAACTTTAGTATAGCTGTGTCTGGAACCACCGGTCTGTCTGTGTATAACGTCAGTAGTCTTCACCAACACGTACCAACCATCAGAGCAACTCAGAATCAGTAAGACCACAGTCTCACCCCAACTTCGCTCAAGACATGACCTGATAGGCTTGTACTACATCACGCGTCCGCAGGGGATCCTGGGAGTCATGGCAGCGATGCATTGAACGTACAGATCCAGGCCCCACCGTCCAATGAAGACGCTGTGCTAAACACATGTGCAGCCTTCGAACGATCCCCTGTGGGACCTAGATCCATGTCTTTCAAACGAGGAGGTTATTGACCGAGCTAAACCAACGCTGAGAAGACTCCTCAGGTCAGCGTGATGATCAAGCCACCGCAATCTGCGTCACGTTAGTAATTGCATTGAAAACGCTCAGAGTACATACATTTCGTTGTGCTGGTAACAACTCAACAAGAAACGGACTCGTAGTCAATGGTAACCGCTCATCAAATTTAGGCCACCGAGATGTGACGGTCGACGGAAAAAAAAAGTCAAGTCTATGCAATAGTGTTAGTACATACTCCGAAAAGATTACACAAGAGTTACTCGCCATTATTGTCAAGTTTTGTCATTGAACAAAAGACAAGTAAGTTGTCATCAGTTGCAGATGCTTCGCAGGTTCAGTTAAGATTCATGATTGTGTGTTGCAGATATGGAGAAAAAGAGCGGAGAGAGCGGGAATCAGCCGGTCTTTTTATAGACGTCCGGCGGGGGCATGGGCGAGCGTGGTAACGTAGAAAGCAGAGTATACAAACTGCTTGATTGGGGTTAGCGCGCTTTCGTCTGAGACACGGTCCTATGACGCGCTTCCCACAGTGGTACCAAGTGTGGTACCATATTCGCCGCGCTGCGCACTAAAATCCTTGAATTAGTGCCACCAGACTCGCACGACCACCCTCTTATTTGGACTATTGTTTGGTATCAGAAAGGAGCTTAAGATCTCAAGATTGCACTTGTGGCACGGATCAAATCCGCTGGGAAAGCGGTGAAGAGGAAAGAGAGGGCCAACATCTCAAAAATGGACTGAAACTGCCGTTTTGCACTCTATTCATCTTGTGCTAGCTCCACCATTTCTGAACATATCGCAACTTTTCAAAAAACCAAATTGTTAATTGACTTTAAATCTTTCGACTCGTTTTTGAATCTTTAATTTCCTTTCATTATTGATGGAGCTACCGAGTTTCATACATCGCGTCTTCTGCCAAAGTCAAAGGTCTTGATCGTACCCAAACTGCCCATTTACAGTTCCTGCAACTCTGAACATCACACGACCTCTCCTGTCCCTGCTCATTTCCCCTCTTTTAAAGCCGATCAGAGTTTTCTTCGGCACTCTCAATAACGTCATAATCACTGTTTACAAACAATCCAAGTGTCATGGCAACCAATCTTCGGCAGTCTGGCCGACCAGCAGTGAAATAGGTGATGTGTGTACCGAGGCTCATTGTCTGTTGACCGTTGATCAAACACAGTTATTCCTCCTATAGCCGCTTGCTCAACTGATTAGAACAGTTCGTTTGACCGATTCAACTTGATACTGAGTATGCTTTCATCGTCAATTAATGACGTATGCATGTTGCGTCGTCAGAGATGCGTATGGAAACACATATTCAAGGTGTCATGTGGATTCGTGGTATACCGCAAAATATCACTTATTCCGCTATTGTATATCGCGAGTTCGTAGTTTTTGCCATTTTCCATCTGCTGTAATTCGTGTAGAGCCTCGTAAAGTCTGTAGAGAGTTAATTATAATCAGCATTTCGGTAACTTAGAGACTTGATTGACCAAACTCATGGCCGATGCCTTATACAAGCCCAACGCTTTCGAGTCGACGAGATCATAACAAACTGTCCGCAGATACAGACTGCTTGAACTAGACATAGACAGCTTGTAACATAGTTTCTTCTAATTCAGAATCGTGGTTATTCAATCCATGGTGCCAACAAAACTGCATTATTCAACACAATGGCGAAAAAAACTGATTTAAAAACAAAATGAGTATTATACAACAGTCGCACAGCCAAGATATGAAATGAGTTGTATCACGGATCACGCACATTAAAATATACTAGAGAGCTTCAGTGAGGAGCACAATAGTAATACAATAAGTGAGCTGAGATATTGTTTTATTCGCCGAATAGTCCAGCTGCATCGTGAGTCGCCAGATGAAGGGCGTTTAGTAGAGGGTTTTCGTTTTTTATTCTTACAGAATATATGCTAACGAAAATACAAGTCATTCTACAATGTATCGCGTCCAGATAGCAAAAGATACGACAAGCTGTGTTCAGAACAGATTTGGAAGAGACAGTAGCAATGATGTAGGAACTATTAGGGCCGTTGCAGATTCACAGTCTTCGAATTCAAACAGATAGCAGAAAAACAGATCTATGCTAATACTTTGAAACACATTCGCTGGAGTGCCCCATCTTTATCTGTCATCGGTTCCTTACTCTTAGCCTAGAATAGACGCGATTTCTATAGTATACCATTGACATTTAATTCCAAAAAAATATAGAAGCAGTGAAGCAGATAATAATGAAAGCTATCGCAGATTCACGACCGTTCCAAATTCGAGCAGAAAGCATAAAAACGGCTATTTTTTTACTTCATCTAACGGAAAATCATTGAACACCAATACCATCTTTAACTGTCATCAATTCTTAACTTCCCACAATTTCTTGTAGTATCCTCTACTGAATAGCCCTTCATTGTTGTTGAACCGTGCAGTAATGTAAACAATGCATGTCCGTCTATTGCTAAGATTATGTAGTGAATTCAGTAACTGTGTCTGTCACTAATCAATTCATAGTCACGTGATGATGAATGCTTTTGTTCACGGTTTCCCATATTGATTCTTCACTATTCATGACTTCTCTTAACTCTGTTGAGTGCATATGGAGAACATTAGCGCCGGCGATGTGCCGTCTGCTCTACGATTCTGGAAAAAGCTGTGCTTTTACTTGACGGATCCTATCTTCAAAATCAATCTGGAGATGAATGTTAACCTCATCTCATGTTTCTTTCTTCTCGTTACGACATATTGCTTTGTTTGTCTGACGCGGCATGTTGTGAAAGTGTCAAGACTCAAAAGAAATAATCAGGGTATTTGCCAATATTATGTCAATTGCATATTACTAACGGTATGAAAACGTATATAGAGCTTCGAGCGCAACGAATGACTCGAATTTCCACTATCAAAGAGTTCTCTACACGCTTTTTGAAAGTCGCAAAGCAGCAAGACATATTTTCTACACTCAAGACTTCTGAATCTGTTAATAATTTGATCAACTTGCGTGCAACTGAACTAGCGTCTGTATACGTTAAAGATGTTGAAGAAAGAATAATTGAGCCACTCATGAAAATGAAACAAATGTTTGCTGATGATTTAATCACTATGCTTCTACATGAAAAACTAAAGAAGAAAGAACTCAACGATGAGCTTACTAGATGTAAAGACTTCATTTTTTTTGTGATGCGCTATCAGCGTCTCAAAGCCACAAGTTTAGTAACAACTTTACAGCAATCAACTGAAGAGCAATGTGAAATAACAGAGCTGTTTGCCAAAACAAGACTAACCAAAGTTTCAACTGTGGTGGATTCTGTTCTTACTGAAAAAGCTGACAACATTACCCAAGACTTGAACACTGCAGTCTCTGATTCAGTCGAAGTCGCCATCATGGATTCGATTATCGATATGATGATGGATATTGAGACTTTATTTAAAGAAAGACACTCTGGACAGATTCCAAAAGAGCAAATGATCTCAAAATTCCAGCAACTCACTCTACATATAAACGATATAAACTTACAAAGATCAGAGAAAGTCGCTGATCTTATAAAGCAACAGACTGCTGTTTTGGCTAGTATAATTGACAACCGAGTATTTGTGTCTCGATCAAACGCTGAAGATAAATCTAATATTCCACAGCATCGCCTCGAGAATTTCAAACGCGTATCAACCCGAATGCCGAACAGTGGAACAAACAGCGGAACAAAGCTATAATTAGTTTTAGAGATGTGGAAAGTGACTTCAACAATGAAGTGGTTAGTGTTTCTGAAGTAAACTATCAATTCTCTGCTTCCAGGCGATCACTGACGTCCGGTTCGGCACGAACTTTGGCCATCTACCCAGAAAATCTGGTTACGAATTGAAGAAATTTTATGATGACACAATGTTATTACTCCATTACTCTCAAAATTTAAAATTAAATCCAAACTTTTATCTAATAATCGCTTCTAACGTACTTTATCACTCAGCGGCTGATATCAGTCAGCGGCGGATTTCCTCCCAACGCGTAAAACTCCTAACGTGTCGTACATTCAACGCGTAATATTTTTTACAGCTGTGATATCAGCACAATTGTAC
>JAJLXV010000233.1:0-20395 GCA_030571435.1 Myxozyma mucilagina | reverse complement strand
ACATCCTCCACAAAGAGCGCAGAAGTAGCAAGCGTTAGATCAATGATACTTCCTGCAGTCTCAAGATCATAGTGTAATTTACAAAATTGTGATGGCTTGTGATAGTTATGCGAAGAGGGATATCGATTTTTAGTGATAACATGGCCTTCTAATCGTGAAGATTAGAATGTATTTACGTATCGTCAAGCATTTTCTTTTACCATACCGTAAAGATTCAAGCAAAAGCCTGCACAGACTCGCACAAATGATAAAATCTCAGGTTTAATGCTTACTGAATGATAGTAAGAAAGTAGAAGCGAATGATTGAAAAGTGAATGAGCCGAAAAGTTTTAGTTCTAGTCTTTGATTACAATCACTAGGGGCATTTATACTTGTTGATAGGGAGTGTGGACAACCTTTGTTTAAATTGTTGAAGTGTTTGGAGTGAAACAGAAAAGCGAAGTTTGGTTTTGGTAAATACGCGCTTGTCTCAAAATGTTTCTGTTTGACACTTTTGTCTCAGAGTAGTTGGCATCCTCGATATACTACTTACGCAAACATTCAGCGAGTAGCAGCAGAAAAGTACGGATTGCACCTAGTTCAAATAGATGGTTGGCGCCATCTATATCTGAAATTGTTAATATCTTTACATGTATAACAGCGTAAAATAGATATGGACTGAGCTAATAGCGTAAAGACCAATTCAAACATAGTTGTCTCTCAGGGAATAAAGAGTTGTAAAGTATGGTAGAATAAATATAGAGTATCAACAATGAAAATAGTACATAAAAATTAGATAAAATCCGACCCCGGCCCATGATCAAAAAAATTAAAGAGAATATAGATTGAAACAAATTCAAGAAAAGTACACCAAAACCCCAATATACAAATTTAAGAAGAAATAATTTCATCTTGATTTCTTCTTATAGCTTCACCTAATGTCGTGACAGCAACAAACGGCGTCTCCGAAGTACTCTCCGATCGTGGATCAGTTGATTCCTTTGGATTTGTGACGGTGACGACATCAGCATAAGAATAGAAACTCAGACGATTGGTGGGACTAGACGAAGTCGGTGATAATGAACTGTCTTTCCGTGGAGAGGTATTTGTATTCGATATCGCAGATGTCAGTGAACTTGATGATGGACAGCGATGAATCGAGGAACGGTGTGCAGAAGATATTATCGACACTACTTCCACATCATCAGGATCAGTAGTATCGTTTGTCAGGATTTCACAAGACGCAGTGAGCACCGGCGGTATCATGTTCGCGCTATGGTGATGATTTGGGACCAGACAGGGAGCAAGTGCTGTGTCTTCCACTTGACGCTCGAAAATCATTGAGGAAGCAGAAGAAGTGCTGTCAAGCGGCCCAGAAACTGCTGTTGATGTACTGGCCCCATTAGACGAGCTTATCGCTGATGAAGCGCTAGAACTAGATGCAGCATCTGTTACCGTCATATTGTTTTTAATAGAAGTGTTGATATTGTTGATAATGTTACTGTCTTCGTTGGTTTCGTGTTCGGTAATGACGCTGGTGTTGATATTATTTGCAGTTGATCTGCGCTGAATTTGCTGAGAACTTGCTGGCCTGTGTTTAGTTGACGATCCGTGAGCAGGCGTCCTGTAGTAGGACTTGGGTTTTGGTCGAGGCTTAGGCTGTGGAAGCGGATGCCTCGCGACTCCACTTGGATCACGAGAGTAAGACTTTTGAGAAGGAGGAGCAAACTGATGAGGCAGGAGAAATCCGGTGTCATGTGAAAGATCGATGTTGGGATGTGATCGCTCTTGCTGCTGGTGGATATACTTTTGCTGATGCTGATATCGTGCCTCGGACTGATGACGTCGTTGCATATTTCGACTACTATGTAGGGTTAGGTCATCACCGATTGGGGAAGACGATGCCGAAGTCGAAGCTGAGTCCGTGAATGAGGTTCTGATAACCGGTGAAACAGGACCTGAATGTCTGCTGTTGAGCATATCTGTAGAGGCGCGACGAGAGAGCGGCGACCGACGCAGCTCGTCGATAGAAATTGCTGTAGTGATTAAATGTCCCAGAGACACATTGCCATGTTGCATTGTGAAAGTTGATGATACCCGTTTCAATGCCGGAAACCTTGAAGGAGGTTGTTCGGAAGGCGGCTTTGGTCGTGGAATCATAAGACCGTCAGCAGGATTATAGGAGTCGATCACATTACGCGCATTGCGGGCGACAAACTGTGATGAGGTAGGGTACGCCCCTGAAGAAGGGGTATATGCAGCCATCCACGCGTCCGAATCTAAAGTGAGCGATTCTTCAGTAGACAGCGTATCATCATCTAAATCTGTCAGTTTTTTCTATTTGTAAAAAAAAAGCAATAGCTCCTACCTCCATAGCTAAAAGCAGAGGCTCCAAACATGGCAATGGCTGCTTCTCTCGAAGCTGGAGGAGTGCGCTTCCGTCTGAATGAAAAAGGACCCATGGTGGATAAACGAGTGTGTAGAGAAACGAATTCGGTAACAATTATCAAAAAGACAGTAGTATTTCAAGCTTAAGATGCTTAATTGTGTGTGCGATTGAGTATGATACAATGTCGAACGGGTTCAAAATATGTACTGAAAAGAAGCCACGATTATATAACTATATGGTACTAAAACTGAGATTTTGGTTGGATGCAAACAAGCCGTATAGCTTTATAAACGTCACAGCGGTATCCGTAACGCGATACTGTCGTTTAATTGTTTGAAACTCCTTCGTTCAGATAATAACCGAGAAAACTGCAGTTGGAGCAACTAACTGTTATCGGTTCCAAGAAGATCTAAAGAAAAACGAGTGTGTCCAAATGCAGAAGGTAATGAGCAGCTTAATCAAAAAACCAGCAATGGAATTCGCGGACGAACAGAAAGCAAAAGCGAGCGTGAAAATCAACCAATTGGAAAAAAAGAAAGATAGAGAGAGTTGGCAGCTGAGTAAATTGGCAGAGCGAGACAAAACAAAAAACACGATAGTTTTAGAGTGATCTCGCAATTGGCAAACTCTCTTTCTCCCGTCGCGGGCTCCGTCCGAACTTCACAGCAAAAACGAAGTGAGAAGAGGGAATAGACCAAAAATGACGAAAACCCTATTGACCGGGCGTATCAAATTTGCAAAGAAAAACGATGCTGAATTCATGCAAAAATGCAAACACTTTCCTCCGTGTTAAACGCACGGCACTAAATTGGATTTTCCTGCACCGCCCTTAGTTCCCAGCGTTATGCCAAAATCGGGCTTTTGCACCTGTGCTCAGCCACTTTGACTGCCACGTTCTTATCCATGCGCCTCAATTTGATCGCCAAAAATAGGAACGTCGCCGTTTTGGGCAATCGCGATCGACAAATTAGAAGCCGCAGCAACCAAGATTTTGCATTGATTCTGCTCAGGAGAACACGTAACAAGAAACTTTATAATTTTGCCGAACTGGCCGTGCTGCATTTAATCTGAGTACAAAACAAAAACCCTATGAACAGTTCAAGACCCTAAACCCTAATGTTCTAAATTACTAGCTCTTCATAAAATAAAAAGAAATGGAAATAAAAATAAAAAAAAAAGAAAACCCTTTGAACCCTTCCCTTCTGTCCCTACGTTAACGCACAGCAAACGTCAACACTAGCTAACTCCTTTATAGACAATTTATTGCTTTACAGACTATTTTCGTAAGTGATGTACTTTTCGATTTCAGCTGCCATGGCCTTAACGTTGGCTTCGTCGCGCTTCAAAAGGGGTCGTCGCACGTGGCCGCCATAGCCAAAGAAGTGCTGAAGAGCGCACTTGGTGCCTTCAGGTCCAAGGTTTGTCAAGTAGTAGTCGCTGTCGGACAGAGCCTGCTGTGCGACAAACGCCTCCTCGTACTTGCCTTCGGCGAACAAGTTAAAGACACGGACAACGGTCTTGGGGGTAATGTTACCCGGTCCAGAAATGACACCAGCACCACCAACGGAAAGAGCCTGGGTCAGGAAATCAGCCATACCGGCAATGCAGAAGTATCCGCCATTCTCATAAGTAGAGGTCTTGTTAAGAGGTCCAATGGCCTTGACAGCACCAGCGACACGTGCAAGTTTACCCGAGTTGCCACAAGTGAATTTAGTGCCAATGATGTTAGGGTGCGCCGAGAGCTCGATCAAAAGTTCCGACGAGATGTCGACACCCGCAGTAACGCCCGGGTAGTTGTAAATAATGATAGGCAACGGTGACTCGTCGGCAACGCCAGTGAAAAAGTCACGAATCATGTCATTGTTGATAAAAGAACGGTAGTATGAAGAGCAGACCATCAAAATAGCATCAGCACCCGCGGCAGCAGCGTCCTTAGCAAGCTGAACGGCGCCCTTAACAGACTGGTCAGTGACACCAGCAACAAGTGAGACATCGGAAAATCCAGCAGCATCAAGCGCTTTACGAGTTGTAGAGTTGACAAGCGATCGCTCTTCTGGCGAAAGCATGACTCCCTCTCCGTAAGAGCCGAGGGTGACCATGGCCTTAACGCCGGCCTCTGCCAGTCTCACGACATGCTTTCCGATTGTAGCAGTATCAATCTCGTCATTCTCAGTGTAGAAAGTCACGGTAGGCACCCAAACGCCAGCAACAAGTGATCGAGTCATGTTGTGTCTATAATGTATGAATAAAAAAACAAGGAATTGTGTATTATGAGCAGTAAAGACAGGGAGGGGGTGACTTTCTATGCAGGTTTATATATGCCCCGCGTGGGGGCGTACCCCGCGTTTTTGATACTTGCCGCACCAGCGCTTAAGTCAGCGTGGGGGCAGATACTTTTAACGACGATGAATGTTTTTAGATTTTTTGTCTCAATAAATATTTACAGTTAACTACACTAATTTTTGCCAAAGAAACCTGCATACGCCGCACGCTCTTTGCGTTTTCGCTCTGCGATTTTAGATTTGGCGCTCTCAAGTTCCTTGATAATGGCCTTGTCGCCTGGCGCAAACTTGAGTGCTTCTGTAAGACTAGAGACCGCGCCTTCTTCGTTGCGAGATCGCAGATGCCCCACGCCGCGTCGGTATAGAGCTTTAGCTTTTTCCGCGTCACTGATACCGTCAACGACTAATGCGTTATCGGCGCTCTTGACTGCGTCAAACGGTCGATCAAGTCTTAGTTGTACAAGCGCCATGTTCAGTAGTAGGCTAATTTTCAGTTTATCGAACAATGGTGCCGTAGGCTCGTTGGTGTCGGGTGAGAAGTAGTTAAGGTATCTCAAAGATTTCGCATACTTTTCAAGTGCGAGTTCGAAATTTTGAGCCTTGAACTGTGCACTTCCAATATCTTTGATCTGAGTAGCAAGCTGTAAAAGTTGCTCAGTAGTGCGCTTCTCGCCTTTGATCTCGTCTTCGTCTTCGGGGTATTCCTCTAAAGTGTCACCTGTACCATCACCACCGGTACTCCGGGAAGCAAGGGCTTCTTCATAAGTGATCTGTCCGCAATCTTCGATCACACAAGGCTCTAATGGTTTATCACCCGAGTCGGTCTTTTGCGACTCTAACTCTCTTACGAGTGATTTGCCTAGAAAGACCTGTCCAAAAACTACATGCTTTCCATCCAAGTGCGGGGTAGCAACAGTTGTAATGAAAAACTGAGATCCATTGGTTCCTGGACCAGCGTTCGCCATAGAAAGCAAGAACGGTTTCGAGTGCTTGAGTTCAAAGTTCTCGTCGTCAAAGCGATCTCCGTAGATCGATTCACCTCCCGTACCATTTCCAGCGGTGAAGTCACCTCCTTGGATCATAAACTTGCTAATAATTCGATGGAAAGACGAACCCTTTCGACGATGTTAGTGAAATCTGGACTATAAGCAGGTCGCAATAAGAATTACCTTGTATGACAATGGCTTTCCAGATTCGCCTATTCCTCTTTCTCCAGTGCACAGAGCACGGAAGTTTTCAGCTGTCTTTGGAACAACTACATTATTAGAATTATGAAACAGCTAATACTCAAATTACGCATACCATCATTGAACTGAAAGGTTGTTAGCAAATTAAACCTCTACAGCAGAGATCAATTACATACCAGCTCAAAGATTATACGTCCGCGTTTCTTTCCGGCAACAGACACGTCAAAGAAAACAAAGGGACGGTTTTTCACAATTTCTGGATCAGTTGAGATAGTAGCCATATTTGCACAAAATGCAGATTGAAATACTTAATAGAGCGAGCGCTAATTTGTATTTTTGGGACTTCTTTTAAGCAGAGCCGCGCGAATGTTCCTGAAAATTCGACTGCGTCTCGGTGAGGCTTAATTTCAGAGTCCAAAAGTCACAATGAGGAAATTTCACAAGCTCATAGAAAAATATCGAAATGCAGGAAAACGAAAAAATGTAGTAATAACTAGAAAAATCCTGGCTTTTTTAGTCGGGCAATTTAATCAAAATTGACGGGTAAGTCAAAGGCAAGAATATGTGCTCGAATGTAAATTTACATGAAAACATCGCTAATCATATTATCAATTGTCATTGAACTTACAAACCGCCGCAGAAAGTATCTCAGTGAATACTTACATCGGCATTTTTCAACTTTCAACATATTGAAGAACTTGGCCTCTTTATATAAACAAGTCTATTGCATATCGAGGGAAAAACAATAGCTGGAAAGAACTTACTATACTGAAATAGATACAGATAATATCAACGCACTTTAAAAGCATGAAGTAAACACAGAGGGAATACTTGAATTTTAGGTGAATATTTAAAAACTTGATGTTTCTTTTTCATTGCGCGGAGCCAAATTTAATAACTAACATCATCAAAATATTGTGAAAAGGGTCATGTAGCAATTTATCACTGGATACTTTGGACAATTGACATCTTCTTATCTCCGATCAAACTGCAGCGTAGTCGCTGAAATTACGAAAACCAGGAAGGTAACCGATTCCTAATAGAGCTGACCTTTTACGCAACATTGGTCAAAACTTTATTTCAAAAATTAGCGCGTGAAGAATAGTGAGAGAACTTATTGGAGTAGCATTTGGCATCGAGCCTATTAGATAAGAGCGCTAGGAGGGAAGGAAGAAGAGGAAGTTGGTGGTACCACGAAGGGCTGGCACCAGTAGACTAAAAACATTCTGGAAAGCTTTCTGGTCTTGGTGGTGTTGTACAACGGCGAAGAACCAGAAGAAACAAGATCCCGATCCCAACAAACATGCGCTACTGTTGTTGGTCAATGCTGTAAAGTGAATGGCATTATCGGAAGTCCACAAAGCCGAGTGATAAATAACAAGGGAAAAATTTTACGTTTACGCTATTAATTAGCAAGAGTGAAAAGAGACGAAGACGAGGAGCAAGATTGACTATAGCGCTGGCCAGAGTCTGAACAGTGGTAATGACACAACATTGATAGGATGCGTTACTGGTGCCGAGCCGAGGCTCGTATAACCGTATTAGCGCATGCTAGCTAAAGAAAGGCAAGATAGGTTTGACGACCTGGGCAGAAGGAAGTCGAACGAAAACCATAAAAAGAAATAAACAAAAAAAAAACAAAAAAAAAAAAAGTTAAACGGCGAGACGGAATCAGAACAGACAGATTAATCAAGTCGGCTGATCGAAAACGAAATGAGCAGGACACAAATCACTCATTTTGCTGACAGCGTCGGAGTGCTAGCTGCCGTGCGACAGCTGGGCTGACTCGCTATCGGTGGCTGCCGGAAAAACTATATCGCGAACGTCTTCGCTTGCCGGTAATGTTACGACTACTCACGCACTTCTTTTTGGAATTGAGTCCAGAGAAACACAAATAACTGAGCGGCACCTCCGCTTATGCATCTGTAGAACCAAATAGTGAACCTCGGAGTGGAGTTGGGCGAGCAATGCGGTTTGTGAGCGAGCAGCTTAACCCTATTGACGCAGATCTAAGCCTACTCTCTTCAGAAGTGTGCGTTTTTAGACACGCAAAGTAGGGGCACACACAGATAAAACCGCACGTGAGTCGCCCGCCGTCGGAGGATCCGTCACCGGCCTCCGCATCGCGCTCGAGTCTACTCTTGCAGCTCTTCCTTTTTGCGGGTGTAGAGGACGTTTTCCCGTGACACCGGACAATCTAAGCAAAGCAGCTGTGTGCGTTTGCACCCGGCTGTCGGATCTGGATTCTGTCTTTGCAAATGGACGATTCCGTGCTGGAAGCCGCGCGCGCTCAGCGGCGGACGGAGCCCGGCTCGGGCCAGCTACCCAAGCTCACGCGGCGCGCGTCCATCAACCTTGCCTCGCTTGCTTCAGCGCATCCGCCCGTCTTTGCACGCGACGCTCTGCCGCAGCAGGCATATCTCGCTGCCCAGGCGGACGACCTCATCATGAACCAGGACAAGTACTACCACTCCCGTCCTGACGTTCGTGTGCCCGCTCTCAGCAGTGGTCTCCCGCAGCCGCTGCCCGCCTCGCCTCCCACCACCACCACCACCACCACCCAGCAGACCCTGCCAACCGTAGCTCCTCCGTCTGCTGGGCTCTCGCCGGCTCAGCAGTCCTTTCTGCGGCATCCCTCTGTCGAGGAAAGCGCCAGTATCAGCGAAAAACCCTGTCCGCCGCAGGCCGATTCGAACTCCAATATCACCGAAAAAAGATCTGTGGACGGCGACGACGGCCACAACGACTCGGACTCCGACTCTGACGAAGAAGTCAAGTATGACCTCACCTTGCCCGCCGAATGGAGCCATCTTCTTGCCATCATGAAACGTATGAAAGGCGTAATTCGTGGCTGGGCCAAATGGCAAACACAAGGCGCTCGCGGAAGGTACTTTCATTTCTGTCTTTCATTTTCTTTTTTTTTCTGTTTAGTTCATATCTCAAGAAGTTATGCTAACTGAATTAGTGGGTACTGCTATACAGAGGAGTTCTCTGGCGCTCTTCTGTTTGAGCAAAAAGATTCCGTAGCAATTCTTATCAATGATCTACGCGGTTGCACAGTCTCTCTTTCTTCTGTCTCATCTACTGCGATCCAAGTCATATCGTCGCGAGACGCTTCCAGCTTTGCTATCATTGAGCTAGATTCCGCCGAGGAGTTCAACAAATGGCTTGCTGTTCTCATATCTTGGTCACCATTGCGGGCTGCTGGCGTTGCCAACCGTCTGCTCAGATTCAGATATCCCACTCTTGACTTTCCAGTCGGTGGCTCTACAAATGCTACGGCTTCGTTGCGAACACCAGCCACAGACACAACTGAAAAATCTTCTGTGAAAACTCCGGCTCCCATAAGAACTATCAAGGTCGGACAGCTTGAGCTATGGGACCCTAGTGCCAGACAACAAGCGCCAGCCTCGTCGTCGTCATCATCATCAAAACGGGGTGCAAACAAGTCGTCATCCTCTTCATCTAATATGCCTTCCTCATCCTCATCCTCATCCTCTTCTGTATCTTCATCATCGAATTCAAGGCTTTGGATAAAAGCATCTTGCCTACTCAAAACGAACGGCGAATTACAGCTTTTTCCTGAATTGCAAATGTCACAGGCAAGCAAACCTGGCGCTGTTGAATACAAACAAGTTGCATCCTCACAGTCTAATTCCAACAACTCCGCGAATGTATCACAAAATACACTCAACTCATCGAGGCCTGCAGTTGTGTCGTTTTTAAATAGCAGTAGCTCTCACTATTCTATGCAACTGTCATCCATTCGGCGATCTGCTATTCAGAAAGCCGACCCCTCTTTAACCGGAAGAGCAAACTGCATTGTTATATTTTTGAAAACGACTGCTGACAAGTTAAGTTCTCAGGCAACACAGCAATCCGCATCATTAAGCTCATCTCCTTCGCCCTCTTTAAAATCTTCAACTTTTAGTGTCCATCATCACCACGGATATCATCACCATCAAGGCCCAACAATAGCAACAACAACAACATCACCTGCAGATTCTACCTCCAGCGGCTCTAAATCGCCTTCATCTACTGTTGTCGTCACCCCTGTATATTTATCATTTGACTCAGCAACTCTTATGGAAGTATGGTTTGTTTTGCTTCGCAGCATGAGCCTTCCCGAACTCTACGGACCGGAAACAGGCAAAGTTATGGGAGCGTTTAGGCAACATCGGATACTCAATATTCGAATAATAGATGGAAAAATTCTCTGGCCTAGAGGGCCTGGTATGAGCATCGACTCTTCGTTCATGCCAAAAGCCATCGACTCTTATGTCGATATAGATCTGAATGACAAAATCAGGGCACGCACAAGGGTCAAATATGGTACAACTAAACCCTTTTGGCGCGAGGACTTTACATTCCCGTAAGAATTGATCACAGATTTGTCTTTGCGAATCCCCTTGCTAACATCTATTTAGAGATCTACCTTTCATAGTCAATTCTGTCAAGCTGACTCTTCGCCATCGAAATCGCAAAGTCAATGACTATTTTCTTGACAACACAATTGGTGAAGTAAGAATGCTTATGTCAGACATACAGAAAGATTCAGATCTGGAACGCTGGATACCAGTTTTTAATTCTTCGCGAGGATATCTGGGAAAAACTGGGGAGATATGTGTGAAGATGCAAATTTCTGAATACTCGATCCTTGCGGGGCGTGAATATGACCGCATCTTAGGCTTGCTTTTGGACTTCTCGAACAAACTCACCGTCACCATCGCTGACATGACTGGCGACATGAAGCAATTGGCCCCGATATTATTAGACATTTTCCAAGCAAGCGGGCAGGCCACTGAGTGGCTAATTTCCCTTGCCGAGGAAGAAATCTGGGAACGTGGTAATTTCACGAAAACCAACAAGTCATCCGATGATTCACCACAACCACCTATTCCATCTTCTGATGTCACAGTTATCCGCCCTTCACCAGCAATAAAGTATGCATCTGCACTATCATCGTCGAATGTTAGTCCGCGCGCCAGCTTTTCGTCTTCTGATATTGGCATGCGTAGCACCGTATCGCCAGATCTTGACAAGAGCTCCAGTGGAGCAAGCACGCTCTCTCCTGGCACACTTTCACCGCCCGAAAGCGCTCGATCTCGTACAGATTTACTGCGTGACATGTCCCCTGTTCGAAACACTCCTATGAGCAATCGTAATGCTGCAATTGCCGACGCGAACTTACTATTTCGTGGCAACTCTTTGTTGACAAAAGCTCTGGACTCTCATATGCGACGAATTGGACAAGACTACCTTATGCAGACATTGGGCAGTATTTTGCAGTCTATTGTCTCGGAGGATGCTTTAATTGAAGTTGATCCCCAGAAACTTGATTCTAATCAGCCAGGCACTCCCACTCTCACAGAGAGTTGGTCTCGGTTGGACAATTACATGGTCATGGTTTGGACCGCTATCCATCGTTCGGCAAAAAAGTGTCCTCCGGGTCTGCGGCGCATTTTCCATAATATTAGAGTACACATTGAAGAAAAATACGGGGAGTTTCTTCCTGCAGCGTCCTACACAGGCGTATCCGGATTTATATTTTTACGGTTCTTCTGTCCAGCAGTCCTCAATCCTCGTCTGTTCAATCTAGTGCGCGATCATCCCACACCCCGAGCTCAGCGTACTCTTATACTTATGGCAAAAGGATTACAAGGGTTAGCCAATAGGACAACATTTGGCGCTAAAGAACCGTGGATGGCTCCTATGAATGCATTTCTTAACGACCGTGTCGGAGAGTTCAAAGATTTCATTACTGAAGTTTCCACTTGGAGGACTAGAATATATAATGCCACCAAGCAATCTACTACAAAAACCGGCGAAGGAGATGTGGCGGATGATTACCAGGATGACAACGAAATAGAGGCCACTCAGAGGAGCTTGTCAATGGTTCCCTATCAGATTCCCAATACAGTGTTGTCACGTTTGCCTGCAGCATTTCGAGACGGTGTCCCAAGTCTCCCTTACTTGATTGATCGGTCAGCAACCATAGCTGCTCTAGTTGAACTTTGGCTCAAGTGGTATGACGAAAAGGTTGCAGATAAATCAGCTAAGCGTGCCGCAGCTAATGCTGCAAATTTATCATCAAGTCTTTACGAAGAGGACGATAAATCTGATGAGTACGATACTTCTAGTGTGACAAGTCGTCGCTCTTTAATTGAGAATCTGCCAGATGCATATACAGACGAATCAGATGTTGCTCCGTCAGATGATGAGTGTGAAGGACAAACCTTGTCATCAACTTCCTCCTCTTCAGAAGACGAGTTTACAAGTGATGACGATGACCTGGTTCAGCTTGAGGAGAAGCCCAAACGAAAACGTGAGCGCAAGTCGTATCAAACTCAATCAGCTATTCCTGATGAAGAAGACACACCGTCGGGTATTTTATTCACGGGAGCTTTAGTTGAGTTCCACCGAGAATGCATCAGAATTCGCGAAGAAATACAGCGTTTACGGAATATCACAACAATTCCTGAGATGCCTTCAGACGTACCAGAGGAGACTTGGGATTACTATGTTGCAAATTTCCTGAATTTTGATAATTTCAAATTTTCAAAGAGAGGAAATGTTTTGAAAAGTCTGCTGATGTCAACTGCGAATGGATCCTTAAAATCTACTAGCGAAAGTTCTAGCGGTAAGAGTTCAGTAGGAAAGTTCAAAACATCTTCATCTGCTGCCAGTAAAGAGTCAAACTGGTTTGGCGAAGTTTCAACCCCTCCTCTTTTTCGCACGGTGGAACGCACAGACGACGATTACAGTTATTTTCCATATACACCAGCGTCTACCGAGAATACTTCAAGGCCAAGTCTACACGCGACCTCGAATCCTGTCGAAATTCCCACTCATGCTCGTCAGGTGCCTTCGCGGGGATCCTCCTCTGGAGCTAGATATTCGCGTGAACTCTCTACGATTTATTCTACTGATCAGACTGTTGAATCTGGTACTTCCACTAGTACTACGCTGGGATCATCTTTTGTAACACCTGCATCAACCAATACGAATAATGAACCAGGGTCGTCTGAGGGATCATTCAGAGATCTATCTTCGAGCGTTTCGAGAGGGTTGGGGTCTCTATCGAAAAAAAGCAAGTCAATCAAACTTCAATCATTAAGAAAGCTGCTGGGAGGATCATCAACGACAAATGGTAATAATGGAGGTCATCATGCCACTGGAGGCGGTAACAATATTTAAACATCTGTTTTATGTTGTGGGGTTTTCCAAAGAGTCTAAAAGCAGCTTTTTCCACTTGTACTATATTTTGTGTTTTGTTTTGTTACTTCATTTTGAGCGTTTACGGATGGGTATTTGATTTCAAATGTAATGTGTATTTGCAGTGTCATGTTATATGTAATATTAAATTATAGTTTCCAGAAATTTCTGTTAGTACTCTGGTTTGTAATCCACTAGTATGAAATCATTTTTTACCGGTCTATACGTGAACAAATAGCTTTAAAGCCACGTAATGTGCACTGACAAAAATCCATAATCAGTTTTACCTTTTTTTGCCGTCTGCCTAAAAATTCAACGTGAACATTCGATGATTTTTTTGCAACAGAAAAAAAATCCGTTCAGTAAGTCTCTTCATGAACTTTGTATGATCGAGAGTACGAAGCTTTGGTCGCATATTTACATCGTCATTAATATTGTAGCCCAAAGTTAGGCCGGCGATGTATGTTATAAATTCATGTTTACAAGAATTACATGTATTCCATCAGATGTAAAACATATAACATATAAATTATATAGTTACTACGATAGAATATTTATAATGATATTCTTAATATTGTAAAAATTATATGTGATATGTACTAATCTTAGTATTCTATAATTCATTTATCACTATATAAGTTATATAAATTATATGTTTTATGTTATATGTTCTGTCTAATTATCATTATATATGTTATGAATTACATGTAATTGAATATATAACAGGCCTTTGCCGATTCAAAGTTTACAAAATGTACTTCTACATATTTATGACTATATACCATATTCAAACAATTTATAAGTTGAAGGCTTCGCAAGAAACAGAAACCTTCTAATGCTAGTACCGAGCCATTGACTGAAACAGCAGAGAAAAGACTCTGTGCAAGGACCGCAGTGGCGTGATTGGACGGATAGCACTAAGGGATAAATCCGGATAATAGGATAAATTATTTTGTGTTTGGACGATCACCCGACAGGGATCTTCCAGTGCTTTTCAAATCAAGCTTGACAGCTCAGGCAATAATAATCAGCAAAGCAAAAATAATTAAATAAAAAATGCTTACTCAAAAAAATCACCAGAATGTAATCGTAAAGTGTAAGGTTTCTGGATACGTTCATCTTGACAATTTCGCGCTAAAGCAAACCAGACTAGCTAGCCAAGATCCACTGCCGAGAGTATGTGTGTGAAAGCACTTTTTAATATTTAATTCATTTCAGAGTTTTTCCGTTTGATAGACAACACTTGTATGCCATATGTGTAACAACTAAAAACGAAAGTAAAAGAAAAATATAAACAGACCTTTGATACAGTCTTAGAGAGCACATTATTTGATCTCAAAATTTACTCAAATAATCTGAAGTTTCTCAAAAGCCGCTCTGAGCAAACGGTTCTATATAATTTAATAAACAGAACAGCTCCGGCCTTTTCATGAGCTTCGTATTGGTCATCCCTTTTCGTCACATATTCATCTAACATTCGCTGCGATCAACTTACTGCCTGCCATTCACTCACAACAGATCATTCTTCCAAATCCGCGATATTTCTGGATGTTATTGCTACAACATAATTGTAATGAAGTTACTACAGCAAAGAATTACAATAGTATTATATATGGACGACCAACTTCATATAGCAAATATATCATTATTGACTAAGTAATAAGCAAACCTCTGGAAATCACCGTTAAACTGTATTTTATACCATAATTACATCTTCATGTAATATGGAACCTTTCTCGTAGTTCGAGTTAATTATGTCATTCACCTTTGGCAGCTGGTCATTAAAAAGTCCCAATTCGCGCCAGATTTTGTCCATTCGTTCAAGATCTTTCTTTCCTTCTCCCGATTCATCTTTAAACAGTTCATCCATTTCTTCTAGCGTGCGGCCTTTTGTCTCGGGCACCACAAGCCAAACATAAACTGCTCCCATAACACATAAGAGACCAAAAAAGATATAAGTTCCGTAGCTCATCTTATCAAGCATGTCCGAGGTTGCCATACCAACCGCAAAATTATTCAGCCAGTTCGAAGATGCGCCAATAGAAATTCCTTTAGCTCTGACACCAAGCGGAAAAACTTCGGCAATAACAACCCACGAAGCAGGGCCCCAAGAGTATCCAAAATGTACCACAAAAATCCAAACAAACACGACAGCCACCCATCCACCCGCTTTGTGACTGTCCCAATTTTTGTCAAAAGATGCAGAGATACCAGCAATAATGAAATGACTGATTGCCATTCCTATTGATCCGCAAATCAAAACTGGTTTCCGACCCAACTTATCAATATAAAGCACAGCAGGGATAGTCGCTAGAAACATCACTACTCCAACTACTCCTGATGCTAACAGAGACACTGTGTTGCCTGTCAAACCCAGATCTTGGAATATAAAAGGAGCATAGTAAAGAATTGCGTTTATACCTGTCCATTGTTGAAACAGCATAATTAAAACTGATACCATAGTCCGCTTGAGTAAAGAGTGATTTGTGAATAACCGAGCATAGCCATGATAACCAAGCATGAACTTTGATTTGAACGATTGATCTTGATATTCTGGGAATAGTCGAGCGTTGGTTTCAACGTCAAAAATCTGCTGAGATTTGATTTCCAAAAATTCTAGCACTACCAACTCGTCTTCGGCATCGCCCCGTCTGATCTTAGCAATAGTTTGCAGGCATTCTTCTTCGCGACCTTGCGACATCAACCATCGTGGTGACTGTGGCATAAAATTCATTCCAACTCCAAGAAACAAAGCAGGTAGGATTTGAATGCAAATGGGAACGAGCCATGCAGCTTTTGATTGAGACTCACCAGTCCCACCGATATAATTGGTTCCATATCCGATCCAATAAGCTATCATAATACCAGCAGTGATAGACAACTGCTGCAATGCCACCAGGGCACCTCGAATTTCCGCAGGGGCAAGTTCCGCATTATAAAGAGGTACAACCATTGATAGAGATCCCACTCCCATACCGGTAATGAAACGCCCACCAAGAATATAAGATGGTGCTTTTGCACATGCTTGAACAATGACTCCAACAATGAAGACAAATACAGCTACATCAACACAAAGCTTTCTACCAAGTTTATCGGCGATATAACCGTTCGACAATGCACCGACCCAAGCACCAAGCTCTAAAATGGCGGTAAGAAGACCTCTAGCCGTGGGATTGCTGATTGATTCAGGATGAACAGTTCTAGCGAAAGATGTCATATTTAAAATTTGACCAAACATTCCCTGGTTGTATCCATATACAAGCCCGCCAAATGACGCAAACACGGCAATAGCAAAGATCTGTCCATTGGCGATAATTCCTTTTATTCCCTGAGGACCAGCAAGTCGTTGGCGACGTTCTGAAAGTTTGCTAGGAAGTTCTGTTCCACCTGTCACTGGAGCCATGATGTCAAGATTGGCAATATGTTCTGTGCCACCCCAAAATGTGGATGAAAGCCCTTTTAAATGAATGGAAGAGTAGAACGCCTACCCGTGCCCAGAGTCTCCGATGCGGGGCCCCGCAGCAAGAGAGTAATTGAAACTGACTTTCAACCGCGCGGTGCCACATTTATCCGCCATGCTGCACAATCAATTTTCTTTCTCGGTTCCTTCCGCGTAATTTACGTTAAATCATATATGTAGGCAAACTATAAACTTTACATATTAGATACATTTAGAAACGTACGACTGCAGTATTGAATGACTATGGGAGTTGCTGATACCTGTCGAAAGGTGGGGTGTAGGGCACGGCCATCTACAGAGAACAGCCGGAAACTGAAAAAAGCTTAGCAACTAACTTTAAAAAGGAGGGGCTCCGAAAATGTTCCGTGCCCGTACACGCCGGTAGATCATTTCTCTTTCACGCCGGAAAAGTTATGGCTCTATTTACAGGCTAGTTTCTAGGCTAATCTCAAACTCTATTCCTGAAGAAGCATACGCCACGCATCAATCTTGCGCCCATTCACTTGCTCATCCTCATCGTCCGTAAACACGCGCCACGTCCCATCTGTGCCTTGCGAACCTAGAACTCCTACTTTATCCTGCGACCATGGCTCTTTCCCGTTTGCATATTCTAGCCATTTCAGCCCTAAATTTCTAGCAGTACGCTGTTCAAATTCGATGTCTACGTCTTTCAGTTTCTTGATTCGAGAGTTTGCGTTCTGAAATAAGTAAATCACGTCCACGTAGTGATGGGAGCGATTGTGATAATCACGGTCAGGGAACGGATTCGTCTTATCGAAATGATAAAAGTACGCTGGAATTGGTCGGGCCTTTTTCCCATAGCGTTCCCAGCGTGCGAGCTTGTAAGTATGCGAGTAGAAGTACACTGCACCGACGAAGGCGCACATAGCAATGCGTCGTTCATCCGAATGCGGCTCAGGCGTCATGATCAGTGATCGCGTGTATTCCCAAACTCCCGAAACTATGGTCGCAATTCTGCTCACCGGCAAATTTGCATAATGATGTAGATTGAATTGCCGTAAAATGTCGGTTAACTTACCTGCAACTTTATGCCCAAACATACTCTCAAGTTGATATGAAAATATGTAATTAGGATTAGGAAGTTTAGCTAGAATTGAATCGTAAAGTCGTAGAAACAGACTTCCCTTTGTAAGTGTTAATTTTGCACTTCAATTTAATGAGAAAACAACATACTTCAAATGCGCAATCGCCGATTATAAAGGATTCCAGCCAGTCACACTCATATGTACGTTTGCAAACTTCGTCCAAGGTGTACTTTTGTTTAAAAAGCACTCCATCTATATATGGATGAAGCAACAAAAATGACACGTTCGCTTCAACAATCGCTTTAGCATCTACTTTTCGAATCGCTGAAACCCTGTCTCCAGTAAAACCTGGTATATAAAACCTATTTACAGTTGCTCTGTAGATGGCCTCAAATGCCGGCTGCTCCTCCTCAACTGTGTGAATTGTCAAAACTGATGCATCGCCGCTTTGTAAAATTGCTCTTCTAAAGTAATGCTCATTATTCTCTCGACTCCAATCACATACTGTTAAGTAAGAAATTATAATTGCGCCTGCACTTTCTCCAAAAGCGGTTATATTATTAATATCGCCATGAAACCCTGGTAAAAACTTATTTAACCATTGAAAGCCGTGAATAACGTCCCATATTCCGTAATTTCCCGGAATCTCGCCTTCTTTTGCAGATTCCTGAATCAGCTCTTTTGAAATCAAGAACCCAAATGCTCCCAGTCTGTAGTTGACATTTGCGATAATAACTGGTTGATCTGTCTCAATTGACATTTTCACCAGTTTTGTAGCATCTATACTATTTAGAACAATATATACGATCTCTTAATTGTCACTAACCTTCTAGTCCATAATTGGCCCCACCACCAACCTTCAAAGCGCCTCCATGTATCCAGACCATCACTGGAACATTCTCCCTTTCGCCATCGAGCACACATTTTGGTATCGTCAAGGTTAGATTGAGACACTTAAATTCGTCGAAAATAGGCTTTACAGGAGGTAGTCGACATCCTCCATAAGCGATTCCATCTATAAAAGGTCCATTATAAGGTTGCGGGCACGAATACCCAAACTGAGTAAAGTTTCGTTCGCTATCATCATATCGTTCTTTCACAACTGATTGTCGAAACCGTTGTGTTACGCTCGCGTAAGGAATAGCTCGAAACTGCACAACATCTCCGTATTCATTCTTAACGCCCACTAGAGATCCTAATTGTGGATGACTATAAATGAATGGAATATCTGTATCTCTATCCAGACCAACATCAGATGCTATGAAGTTCTCATCTCTCACTTCGGCAAAATATTCAGTTGACGCTTGAGTTTCCGAGATTGCTGGTTGAAAATCTTTGGTAGTCGACATTAAGCAAAATTTGACAAAGCCTAGCAGTAGTAGCTTTTATGAGTGCTCTGGAACTAATGTTCGAACTCTGTTCAACTCTGTTCAACTCCATAATTGCTAGTGGAGCTGAAGGACAACGTTTACTAGTTACAACCTGAGCCGCATCATGAAGAATCGAGTACGCAAGCGAAATAGAGCATTATAGTATGTTGTAGTATGATTATAGTTCTACTGTGCATAAAATCAAAAGATAAGTAAAGAGATTTACTCAATTCTGCCTATTCCGACACTTTACGACCTAGCGCGAAAATCAGCTACGCCTGTGTAGCAAAACCTTTGACCATAGCACCAGCTATTGTCAGACCGTAAGCTCCAATGGCCAAAAGACCACCCAGATTCACCAAAGTAGAAATACCATGAACCATACCAAATTTCTTATTAAGCTCTTTCATCTGATCACTGACCTCAGCATCGTAATATTTCTTGCCTTCTTTAGTCTCTTGAGCCTTACGATCGTTCATTAACTGAACCGTCAAAGGGCCGACAAAAAGTAAGTTAATCAACCCGGTTATTCCAGTAAATGAAAGTAACGAAAGAGAGACTTTGTCCGAGAGTATGTCGAAAGGACACGTCAAGGCAAGAAAAGCTGGAATTATGGACTGCATAGCAAAATACGGAGGAAAAATCTTACGCTGCAATGCCGCAAAGTGTTGACGAGGCAGTGCTCTGAAAGCAGTTATACCAACAAAAAAAGATTGGTATACGGTAGATCCGAATCTAGTCACTTGTCAGTTTCTTCATGAAGGAATGTTCACTTTTAAATCACTCGACTCACAAAATTGAATAAGCAAACACATGGTAAGGGGCGCTGGTAGATAAAGTTGATAAATACGAAGACATTCTGTTGATCTCTAGAAACTTCGGACTGTGAAAATGATCTTCAAATTCTGTTTTCGTGTCTTAATTCGTTGCGAAGACAAGCCATAGAGCGCAATTAATAGAGGTTGATGCTTATCGGAATTGAACATCACGTGAGGAAATTATCTGATCTGACCCTAACTAATCTAATTTTCGGATTTAACGTATTGTAAGGCGAGCGCCCTAGTAAGGCGAGTGCGCCGCTTCGAAATGCGACGCGTCTTCTTTACCTTCCTAGAGCTTTGAACTTCCACGAGTGAATGACTCTACCTTATCGTATGAAAGCAGAGCAAATCTGGATTTTGAAATCTTGCAAATAGCCTCGGAGTTATGTATACGGGCTGCCGCTAAAATATAAAACATGTCCTGTCAAACCTTGTTATGGAGACGCAAAGGTACTCATTCAAGACATGAGACTATCCCCAATTCGAGAACACTAATAATTGTAGAAGAGGAGTCTGTTGTTAGTAGGGTGCTTAGTCCAATTGCTTAGGCAATTCCGGGTTGGCTTGCACCTGGGCCTCCAACTTTTATCCGTCAATAGGGTTTTCGTCAATAGGGTTTTCGTCAATAGGGTTTTCGTCAATAGGG
>JAJLXV010000232.1:0-20477 GCA_030571435.1 Myxozyma mucilagina | reverse complement strand
CATTCTGGTTCAGTGATGCAAGAAGACTGCAGAACTAGATAATGCTGCGGCAACAAGACAGCAAACTCCATACTTATGGACCAGGAGTATGTCTTGAAGGTGAGACGTATCGAGATGGCGATACGCATCGTGGAAACTCCCAATACAACCACAGAGCCAACAAACCTCTCCCGATGGGCATGAAGACCCGCTGCTCAAGATTCGTTAACTCTGGTTGTGATTGCATTAAAAGCTCCTTCTAGTTGCAGATAATTTCATCGCTCATCATGTCTTGCATAGTGAAGAGCGGATCGTGTTGCAAATCGGTATAGGTGTCCGAGGCAACAGGAGTGCGTGATACGGTAAGAGTCATGCACTCGGCAGCGTTGTTGCAAGATTTTCGTGCTGTATTCTGTTAGTATCTGTTCTGTAACAACAACAAGTCAGCTTACTGTTTCCGTTTGTGCCAATGCTCAAACTGAATGTTGTGGAAGGATCAAAGAGTGAGTAAGTGAGTAAGGAATAGTGATCCATGACACACACTTGCAGTGTCCTAAGGGTAGATGTAATATCTGAAAGGGGCAGTTTCAGGGAGAACGACGTCGTCGTCGTCGCTGTCGTCGCTGTCGTCGCTGTCGTCGTCGGTGGTTGTTGCTGTCGTGCCGAAGGAGCCCAAACTTCGTATTTGCCTCATTGCGGTTCTTGCAGGTCATGATCAATCTCGTCATCGCCATTGTCGTCCTCGGTAGTACCTATACAGTCGATGAACGGACCAGTGGTCCAGGAGTTTTGATGGGTATCGAGTAGTTAGAAAACTGTGGGGTATCCTCCGTCCCTCATCAATACTTACCAATCCCACTACAAGCACAGCGTATGCCCATTTCATTAGACTGCTTTTTAGTATAAATTCTTCATTAACCGAATAAAAGGAACTACTTAACACTTGCTTGGGTGTTGCGTCATGTTTGTTGTTGAACAATGGTGTATGGGTATCGTGATTGTTAACTCTCCGTAACGCTGAACATTAGAGATATCTGAAGTAGACGACGCGAATGTTGCTTTGCCGTACCGATGAGCTCACTCGAGGCTCTTCAAACCCATGACGCTACTCGTAATATCAGCTAAAAAACATACTTACCTTTGTAGTTATTTGTACAGCGCATCAGAGTTGGTGCCTGCGTGAACGGTAGCCTTCGTTCTCATGTCGAGGATCAGATGATAAAGTCAAACTTAACTCGCTACGAACAAATACGACACTTGAAGTGTGATGTCACTATAATTTTTAGATACAAAGAAGAGAGGAAGGAGAGAGAGGGGGGAAGGAGGAAGGGCGGGGGACCGGGGATTTTATAGTGCGCTAAACTGGGTGCGGCGATTCAGGACTGGGCAAGTTTACATTTAACCCGATCTGGTAATGAGTAAATACATTTAGTCAAGTACCACGAAAGCCTATTATTCAATCTCAAAATGGTTAATTTCAATAGTTAAATTAAAGGAAAGCTTGGATATAAGTTTTTATAGAGGTTTGAAGGATGGAAAGTATGTGGTTTAGAGCGAAAATGTTTTGTTTAATGCTGGCGACAAAGTTGCTGTAGTAAGGATCATCACTTTGTGACATAAGCCTTGCTCGATGGCGGAAGCCTTGTAGATGCGTTCAGAGTAATACTTCTTTGCACGCGTAGTGAGACAAGGTTCTGTGTTATTTCAGAAGAAGCCAGATATAAGCGTAGCGCGTCCCGACTTCTTCCTTTTGTTCTTTAGTGTTTTTCTCGGTATTTTCCTCTACAATAAAGAAACGTAACTAAAATAGTAATTTTCAGTAGGCATTCACAATTATAGTACATTATTTTTTGATATATGTGCTTTGTCCTCTGTTAAGTTATTACAATTGCTATATTTTAAGACCCAAAATGTAAGCAATGTATATATATGAAACTGTCTAGCTTAATCAAACAAGCAAAAATTAGTATACCGCTAGACTCTTACAATGTAAATCTGTAATTTAGAGCCGTATTAGAAGACAAATTTAGTACTTAGAATTGATAATATCAGCAAATGCTGACTCACGCCGCGATTCATCTGATTGGTTTTTAACAAAAATGTGATACTCATCTGATAAAAAAAAGCATTCAGTCAAGTACAAACATAAGTCTACTCTCCACTGAATAACTTACATAAAGAAAAAAAACCCCCAAAAAAATAAAAAAAACAAAATAGAAGTTGTAAGTATGGAAAACTATGGTTAATCCTTTTTCTTTTTTTTTTTTTTTCAGAAAAAAGACTCGGTTTTGTGGAGTTGTCGATGAGTAAAAATGACGGTTCTAATTTAGACCCAAAGAAAAAAAAAAGAGAGAGAGGATAAGTTGGTTACGAGATAAATTATCGTAGATCAAAAAATATTAGCATCACGCGGGTTGTTTTTGATATCATAAACACAAATATTATAAGAAGAAAAACACAGAATTGTCTCCAGAATTGATTAACAAAAAAAGAAAAATTAAAAAGAAGAAAAAGAAGGAAAAATAAAGATTTCACACAAGTACTATATAGATAGCAATTTCTTAAATTAATAAAAAAAAAGTTGTAAATCAATAATATTCAAATAGAATTTCTGTAAATCCAAAACCGTGAAATATATTTGATAAATATGATAAACTTACCTACGACTCTTAGAACTTTTCTTTATTCTTGAATTGATTGTTGACGAAATTACCACATTCTGATTAAAGAAACAAACAAAAAAAAAAGAAGAAAAAAAAAAGAAAAAAGGTAATAAAACACAGTATACATTACAGGTTGTATATCGAAAAGGATTTTTGATTAAACAGGTAGGATTTTGAATGTATTAGTAATAGTCAATTAATCTTTAATCAAAAAGCGTAAAAGTGTGTTATATAGACGTGTTGTATTTACGATTTTTTTCGTACAACGGCAGTTGAGTACATAAAGATACCTTAATGCCACTAAACAATAATCATTTCCATAATCCTTTAAATCAACAATATACTCTAAACACAACGCAAATCAATAAAAACAAACAACACCTTACTTTACACCACACACACACAGACACAGAGAGACTCATACGACATAAAATCAATCCATTAAATATCCATCTAATTGCAACATAATCTCTCTTGAAACTTCCAAGACTACGTCCCAAGCAACATTGACAGTCCATTTTGTTTTCGATTCGAGAATATCTGCTGAAACCGATGACGTCGCTGAGGAGAAGGAGGAGGAAGAAGAAGTTGTGGTTGGGTTTATTATCATTTTTAGGGATGCCAGTGTTGCGAACTATTTTCGTTAGAGAAAAGTGAAAAGAGGAGAGAAGAGAGAAGAGAGACGTACTTGAGTTTGGATGTCGATTGTAGAAGGAAGTTTATGAGGAAAGATACAGTGTAAGATTGCGAGTAGACGTTCATATTCGAAAGCTGAAGGGGGTAAATTTCTTGAGTTGATCTATTGATAGTGTTAGTTTTGTTAGAGTTGGAAAGACGAGAGAAAAGAAGTAGAACAAAAAAGAAGAAGAAGACAGAAATAAAATAGAATAAGTATAAATAAAAATAGATAGAATAGAGAATAGATAGAATAGAGATAGATAGAATAGAGAATAGAGAATAGATAAAAATGGACAAAACGAGTTGGATAGAAATAGTAGTATAATACCTTATCTTTAAACTTTGAACGAAAAGAATTACGCTGCCGTTTGCGATACTCTCTAATTCTAGAAAAGAGCTTTAGATCGTTTTTTGGTTTATTATAAGAAGCAAGATACGCGGCACAGAGCAAATACTTTGACAGAACCGGCATGTCCAAGTAGCCCGTTCGGCCTGTAATTTCCGCGGTTCGGTTTTGAGTTATGGAGTTTGAGATTAGTTGGTCTGAAGATAAAAGGGGCTGGTGGAGTTTGTAGAGTTCAAAGAAGCCGGATTTGAAAGAGTCCGGGAGAGAGACGGCTGCGTTGGTTAGAGGGGATATATAAGCGGGGAAAGATTTCCATGCGACGGCTTTGTATCGCGGAATGTCGGGGCCGTAGAGGGGGAAGTATGTGTCGACGAGGATCTGGCAGTAGGCGGACCAAAGTTGGAATAAACGCTCATCAGTGAGTTGGGCGCGTACGTCAGGGGAAAGAGGGAGCGGGAGAAGTCTGCGGACGCGGGAGAGGGGCTCGATGGTGAGGATGGCTGTGGTTTCGGGTTTTGAGTAGGGCGGGAAGAAGACGAGCGGGAAGGACGTTGTTGCGGTGGATTTGCGCGGGGAGGAGCCGGTGGTGGAGATGAGGATGAAGGTGAGGTTGCGGTGGTGCACGAGTTCGTGGAGTTTTGTGAGGAGGTGGTAAAAAGCGTCAAAGGGCTCGCCGAGGCAGTCGAAGCGGTCGAGCACGACAAAGTGCGCGCGCTGCAGTTTCAGCTCGGCGAGAACCGAGTTGAGTTGCTCGACAAAGACGGCAAACGACGCACAGGCGACATTGTTGCTGTTGTTGTTGTTGTTGTTGTTGTTGCTAAGACGACGCAGCGACGACAGAATACGCTGCAGCGCAACACGCGTGGTGAGACACTCGTCAATGGCGACCCAGGAAAAGGAGCGACCGGAAGCGGCAAAGAAGCGCGCGGCGACGCAGGATTTGCCCGACGACGGCTGGCCGCAGAGCGCGACGACGGGCGGGTTTGCGCGCGGGTCCTTCGAATGTTAGTTGTCTCTGCAACAAATTGCGTCAGCTGCGACGTACGTCCGACAGAAGCTCGTTCAGCAGCCGGAACTGGCGGGCGCGCGCCGGACAGCTCTTTGCCAGCGCGCCCAGGTCGGCCTCGGACAGCTCCATTTGGGTATCGTTGTTCTTTCTATGCACAGTTGCGGTGTTGGACCGACGATGAGCCGCGCCACATCTTGTACTACGGTACCGCCACGTGGCTGTGCATCCGCGAAAATTCACCTCATCGCAGCCTCTTCGTGAACTCAGTAAATAGTCAGTCGACTTACAACATGGCCCTCGCCCGCCCGCCCGCAGACCGCATGCGCGCGCTTCTCAAAGCCACGTGCGCCGTCTTCGAGACTTTCTACAACCCGACCGCCGTGCGCACCGGAAACAAGATCCTGCGCAGAAAGCTCCGCGGACCGGCTATCGCGTCCTATTATCCGCAGCGCCCGGATATAAACATGCAGACCATCCGCAAGGCTTTTCCTATGTTTAAGTTCCCTGTGCCGGAGGAGGAGCAGTTTAGGCTGCAGATGATTGCTAGGTGAATATCCGTTATGTACTTAGAGTACTGTATAGATGTTGACGTATATTATAGTCGCACGCGAAGAGGAAAAAGCCCGCCAAAGAAGAAAGAAGTGTGTACGTATTCTTAACCAATGTCTTTGTCTTTCTTCTAACTTGTTTCTAGCCGACTCCAAATCCAAGCGCCGTCGGTAGTTTATTCACTCTTCTTCTTGTATATATTCAATTCATTACTTTTACTCACGTTACGTTCTTTACAAACACAAAACAACTCAATTAACGTACATGTAAAGCGAGCGCCCCAGTAACGTACTTTATCACTCAGCAGCTTATAGCGGACTTCCTTAAACAGCAACCACAACCACATAATCTATTTTTTCCTCATCAACACATCCAATTGCATACTCATTGCCCCAGATCAAAAATATGATCTCATTTATATCACTTGTACGATACTTCTCTGCTTGTGTGTAGATTTCACATTGTCTTTGAGATAACTTTGCTTCGGATGATAATCTCAAACATACAACTGCCTTGAATATTACCTGCCATTTGAACAAAACTTCCAAATATGGTAAGAGAAATCACTCACCGTACTTTCCTTTGTGTTTCTTTTATCACTACAAACACCTTATGATTCTTCAAGTTCTTCTAAAGTACTGTAAATTAAATCACTGAAAAAGGTCTGAATTTACATGTATATGTATATGTTTATGTACCCATCAAAGACTTCATAATCACAGTAAAAAAAAGACATGAATTAAATGACTATTATAATAAAACACAATAATGTTTATAGTGTTTCTCGTTCGGAAGCTGATGATTTGTTTTTGATAGCTGTTCATAACTTGCCATGGCTCAAATGTTGGGCAGTACAATAGTACCTTTCTAAAAGCCATAGAGCATCACCATTTTGCTTGCAAAAGAGGAGTTATTGCACCAACTTGCTTTAATAATGATAATTTTACTTTTTTCTTGTAAATTATTTTAGAAAAGTTCAAATAAGAAACTTGTATCTATCTTTTAGACTTATAGAAGTATTACTTCTGAGTCCTTTGTCTTACTTCTTCTAACCATTGCTTGCCACTACATGATGACCAGAAAGACCAAAAAATGTTCCTAAATTAACCATATGCTATTTCGTTATGCTGACTCCTTACAGACTCGGTCTTCCTCCATATCCTCGCCACCCGAACCATTTTCACTAGTCTTTCTTCTGTTTTTTCTTCTGCTGGCACTGAACGGACCCCTTTGGAAATACGGCCAACCATGTCCACCAGCATGACAAGGGGTACAGCGAATGTTGGAAGGTAGACCCAAAACAGTTTCCAATCTGTGCCGCATCATTGAACTCTTCTGTTGATAATTCTTTAAACCCCATAAAGTATCTCGATAATGCATGCTAATGTCGTTAAACTAGCATTCACGGAGTAGATAAGTGTATCAGTCATGAATCAGTAGATTTGACTTGTTCTGTACTGATGCAGGAGGTTCAAATTTGTTGAAGATTTAGTGGATTAGGGTTGTTAATGTTCATGTGTTGAAAAGAAAATTTTTGTACTCTCTAATAAAATTATCCTTTTTATACTTTTCAATATGAGTGTACCTTCGACCAATGTTAGAGATCCTGCATCTAGTCCTGCTAAGAAAGGCCCTAAGCCCGGTGAAGTCTACGAGAGACTTCATCAGGTTATGAACCATCATACATTCCTCTCATCTGCAATCACTCGTATCACTAAACTCACTGGTGCATCAAACTATCAATACTGGAAACCAGTTTGCTCATCGAACTTCGTGGTCTCGATGTGGCATTCCCACAAATTCTGCAAATTGGGTTCAAAAAAGTAACCTTTCCTGGCATCAATCTTAAAGTGGAACTGCATCGGTCTCAGTACGATTTACTCTATCATTATATTGAACTCCAGCTTTTCGATTTTCTGAGTGTAACCTGTTCTATCGACGTTGCTTCCGTTGCGACCTCTCGCTCTGGTAGTCGCACCTACAGTGCTCTTGCCTCCATCTATGGCACTTTTGATCTCACGGCAGTTACTCAGTTCATTCGCCATGTTCCTCTGTTCTCTGACTCGAATGCTCAACAACAATGGGCTCACGTTCTGCACCATTCAATTTTCAGTGTCAAAACTCCTAGTGAACTGTGTGCTCTTGTGTTTCTTGCCTTTGGAGCTCTGTCCGATGGGGTTCTTTTGGCTGCATGTGCTATTCTTGAACGTGCTCCGGCTCCTCCTTTGAATATTGTGTCTGTCCAGAATGCTTTTCAACGTGCCTCGACTTTACCTTCAACGTCTTTGTAGTCTCTTCTGGGCATTGCTTTTCTTCGTCAACATACTGTTGGTCCATCCGACTCTGAATCCTCTGAATCCTTTGCTGTTGCTGCCACTGCTAGTTCTACTTGTCCTGCTAAAGCTAACGTGATTTGCAGTCATTGCAAAAAGAAAAGAAATACTGTTGAGCAGTGCTTCAAACTTCAACATGGACAGAAGAAAATATGATGAGAGGCACCAGTGTCGAAAAGGAAAGAAGGAGATGAAGATACAGGATCCACCATTGAAAATGCAACAAGAGATTGAGCAGATTTTGAGGTACCAGAAGGTTCCAAAGATGAGCCTGAAGAATGGCCAGAGCATCTTGCAGAGAGGACACATTCTTCTGTTTGCGTTGAAGTTTGAAGCACTGCTCAACAGTATTTCCTTTCTTTTTGCAATGACTGCAAGTCACGTTAGCTTTAGCAGGACAAGTAGAATGAGCAGCGGCAGCAACAGCAGAGGATTCAGATTTGGATGGACCAACAGTATTTTGACCAAGAAAAGCAATACCTGTACTGCGAACAATGTGTTTCTCGCTTCCCATGTTGTCATGTTTACCCCATCCATTGCCTTCAGCGCTACTTCCACTGATTGGCACTCTCGCTTCAGTCATCCATCTCAGCCTGTTATGAAGGTCATTGCTCGTCACTATAATCTGTCACTTTCGGATTCTCCTGCTCACACCTTATGTTCTACTTGTCTTCTTTCTAAGCAAGTCAAACTTCGTCACTTGTCTGCTACCTACAAGGCCTCTCAACCTCTGACTTTATTGCATGTTGATGTCTGTGGTCCTTTTCGATATGAAGAATATGAATTTAATCATTAGTTCTTGACTATCATTGATGACTACTCTCGAATAATTTTTGCAATTCCTCTTCCCATGAAAACTGGCACTGTTCCGGCACTCTGTGACTTTGTACGTCATCAGGAATGTCAGTTCAATGACCGTGGCTATCTTGTGTCAAATATTCGCACTGATAATGGCTGCAAATTTGCCAATCAATCCTTCCACCAGTTCTGTAATGACTTGGGCATTCATCACCAGCTAACTGTTCCCTATAATTCGTATCAAAATGGGGTTGCTGAATGTTTCCATTGTACCCTTCAAGAACGGACCAGGGCTCTTCTGCTTGGCAGCTTTGTTCCTGTTAATCTCTGGTCTGAGGCCTCGGTACTGCTGGCTATCTTTTGAATCGCACTCCTTCGCAAGCTATTGATTTTGATGTTCCTCTTGCTTGCTGGACTGGCTGTCAACCTGACATTTCTTACTTACATACATTTGGCTGTGCGGCCTATATGCTTATTCCTCCTCAACTTCATGATGGAAAACTTGCCTCGGTCTCTGCGCGCTGTGCTCTCATTGGCTATGATCCATCTCATAAAGCCTACCGCCTATTTCACTTCCCTATGTCATCTGTGATTGTCTCCTCGCAAGTCTGCTTTGATGAAAACGAGTTTCCTTTCAAGAATTTCAAGGGTTTTATTCAATTTCTTCCTGAAACAACTTATGTATCTCCTCCTGGTTTTCCTTCTACTTCAGTGTCATCTGTTCCTTTGGTTCCCACTGTCCCTGACCCATCTCCTCCATCAGAGTCTGAGTGGCATACAGTTTGGGGTCCATCATCTTCTCCTCAATTACCTTCGATGACACCTTCCTTGTCTACTTCCAATCCTTTCTTTCCCTTGTCTCCCGATCCTTTCGTTCAAGGGGAGGATGAGCATGATATTTCTGAACTCGAGGATGTCACTGATCTTTCAGAAGAAGTTATTGTTCCTGTTGGCAACTCTGACTCAGACTCCTTCTCTGTTGTAAGTGCTCCCAGAAATCTTCGTCGATCAGCGCGCTCACAAGGTATGGTCAATCAACAGGCTTCTGCTTTTTCTGCAGCTGAATGCTGTGTCGCTTGGGGTGAAACCCCTAACAGTTTATCCGATGTTAATTTATCTGATGATAAAGAGTTATGGATCCAAGCATGTGAGGAAGAGATTCTGGCTCTGTGTGAAAACCATACTTTTGAGGTTGTTGATTTCAAACCTGAAATGCAACTAGTTGGATCATGTTGGGTGTTTGTGAGGAAGACTGACCGCTACAAAGCTCGTCTTGTAGCACAAGGTTATTCCCAAAAATTTGGTGTTAATTTCAATGAAACATTTGCACCTTTCATAAGATATGAGTCGGTCAAAGTCTTGTTGAGTTTGGCATCACATCTAAAAATGCGTGTACACCAAATGGATGTTACTACTGATTTTTAAATGCTACACTGAATGAAGAGATATACATGAAACCTGCTCCAGGGTATGAAGAAAAGGACAAAGTCTATAAACTGAAGAAGAGCATTTGCGGCCTTAAACAGTCTCCTTTGTTATGGCACAATACAATCAATGGTGTTTTAGTCAACGCTGGTTTTACCAAGTCCTATTCCAAATCTTGTTTATATTCCAAAACTTCTGAACAAGGAAAAGTGTTAGTTGGTCTATATGTTGATGATCTATTGTTATGCAGTGATTCGGATCAATTACTGGCTGATACTAAAAGTCTCTTGTGTTCAAATTTCAAAATGAAAGACTTAGGCTTGGCGTACAAATTTCTGGAATGGAAATTACACAAAATAATGATGGACTCAAATTATCTCTTTGTCAGTACATTGATAAAATGGTTGAAGAATATGGACTTGAAAATGCAAACACTTCATCAACACCAATGGTTACTGGGTTGGGTTTCAAATCAAATACTGCGGAAATGGAAGATCCAACCTTGTACAGATCTCTGGTTGGTAAACTTCTCTTTGCTTCTACCACAGCTTGACCCGATATAGCTTATGCAGTTTCTACACTATCAACCATGTTACAGAACCCTACTACTCTAGCATGGAAGGCAGCTAATCGTGTGGTCACATATCTGAAAGGTACGAAGAGTTTTGGGCTATTCTTCAAACATTGTTCTACCGTGACTTTTACTGCATACTCAGATGCATCGTGGGGATCCTCACCTACCGATCGAAAATCAATCTCGGGCATGGTAACACTAATGGGTCGAACTGCTCTAACTTGGAAAAGCAAAAAGCAGACAGTTGTAGCTCTTAGCTCAACTGAAGCAGAATATGTTGCTTTGACAGAGACAGCTAAAGAAGTTATCTGGCTTACTCAGTTAATAAATGATTTGGGTATTTCGGTCGACACACCAGTAATGGTATTCGAGGACAACATATCTACTATAATGCTAGCAGAACATCCAGCATTTCATCAAATAACTAAACACGTCGATATCAAACATCACTTTATCAGAGAACAGGTGTTAGATAAATGAATTAACTTGGTGCATGTTGGAACGTCAGATAAGATAGCAGATCTTCTGACAAAACCCCTATTGGATAGACAGTTCACAAAACTTAGGGAAATAGGTGGAATTGAGTGATACTCAACCCTATTGTACTCTCTAATAAAAAAATTCTCAAACTGGTAAAAAAGCTCTTACACCCACATCAAACTTCTACATGACATGTAATTAAGTTCCATAAACAGTCCACATATCAAAAAAAAATTGTTTGCTCTGTATTTAACTCTACTGGTAAGTCAGTTACTCTTTATGTACAAGATTTACCGAATGAAGTTTCTTCGCGAATCTCGTAGTAAAAGATGAATCATTTTGTCAACACCAGCAATTTTTCTAAAAAAAAAAAAAGAGAGCACTTGACTACTAAATTTTTATGTGTACTAATAATCTGATTTTTTCAGTAGATTGAATGTTTTTGTGCTTTTTTTGGTAGAGTAAGTTGGCTTTGTGGGCCAGTCATTTAATTTAGTCTCTGGCGGGCAAATCCACAAAAAAGCCTCGCTGTCAGCTGCTTGCCTGAACTGGCAGAACAAGTTTTAGAATGCTGTACGTTTGTGCTGATATTACAGTTGTAAAAAAAATATTACGCGTTGAATTGTATGACTAGTAGAACCCACCAACGCCATTGCATTTCTTGGTCTAATTTTTTATTCAACTCATTTTTTTTCCCAATAATGATTACTACGATCTGTTTCGTTGTAGATTTGCCTTACCGAAATCACCATTTTCTTTTTTTTTAATTTTTGGAAATTTATCGAAATGCTTATTGACCTTACAAAGACCACACTATTCCGTTTTTTATTAAAGACCCATTGATGCTCATGTCTTCCTCAAGTTAATCAAATGGACACATAGTTGTTAGTGACAGACTTTGAATTATATAGAGACAGGTCTTAATTAAATTCGACTGCAAACCGACTTCTATCGTGTTTTACGGCATCTGGGGAATTCAATTCAAGTGAATGCTGTAGAAGGCAACATAGATTCTTCGATAGTCGTGGTTAAATTACTTTTAAAATCTTCGATTCTTGCTTGCTAATAATGGCGTCTTTAAGAAAGTCTAGTTTAAAGGTTGAGCTATAGTGCCAGATCAAAGGTGGAGGCCCAGGTGCAAGCTAACCGGACAACGCGTCGCGCTTATGGAGTAAAAAAGTGACTATTGCTTCCACATTAGGCAACTTGAAAAGAATTGCCTGAGCAATTAGACTAAGCACCTCACTAATAATAGATTCTTCCTCTAAAATTATCATTGTTCTCGAATTGGGGATGATATCATATCTTGAATTGAGTACTTTCGCGTCTCCATCACAAGCTTTGACAAGACACGTTTTTTATTTCGGCGGCAGCCCGTATACATAATTCCAAGGATTTTATGCAAAGCTGCAGATCTCAAATTTACTCTGCTTTCTGTACTATAAGGTATTCATATGTGGCAGTTTTAAGGTATAGGAAGGTAGAAAAGACGCGTCGCCTCGCCTTACATGTACGTTAACTTAATCAACAATTACGTTGAAACTAGGCGCAAATACATTACCAACCCATCAAAAATACTATAAAAAAATATAAATAATAACTATACTAATACGCCGACTCCTACCGCAATCACAATCACAGTTCAAAGTTCCGCCCAATAACCAATAATAATAATAAAGAATGCCCATAGGAATTCAGTTCGCGTTCAGTCGCAAAGAATGAGAGTTCATTCAAAACAACTACACATGTCCTATATAACCATTCAGCAATTCATAACAAAAACCAGCAATCAGCAATACCAAACAACAACAAACAACAAACAAAACAGAAAAAAAGCCGGTTAAGCAGTCATCTCTCCAAACGTATTCTCGCCAGAATACGTAATATACAAAAACCCATCCTCGTCCTTATGCTCCTCATAAATCGAGCTCATAAGCGCCGCAGTCGGCGGCAACACTTCGTCCACGTAAATGAAAATCGCCTTCTCCGCCGCGAGCCGGATCCGCTTGCGAATCACATACACGAATTGTCCGACTGTGAGGTCTGCGGGGACGAGGTATTTCTTCTTGTCGATTGTTGCGATGTCGCTTTTTTCAACTTTTTCGCAGATGACCTGTAGATGTTAGTTGTGTGCTACTGTTACTGTTGCTGATGGTGATGACGTACCGGAATACGGTCAGAGTATTTCATTCGGATCCGTTCGGCTTCAGCCTTGCGTTTCTCTATAAAGTATTAGCATATTCCCTATTATAAACAGTATAAACAAATCTGGTACAGAGAATAGCGCAACGCAAGTCAGCAATCACCAGCGTGACAACCGCATCGCATCGCCACCCCGCACCAATCAAATCCACCTACCAAACGGATGTTCATCTTTAAATTTCGAGCGCATCTTTTCGTCTTTATCTTCTACTTGTCTTTATTCGCAGATGAAAACACACACTCAGAGAAGAACTGGTCTGTGGTTGTGCTTGTGTCAGTCGCCTGCAGGAACGAAGCGGAGTTGGGTGCGGGCGATAGGCGTTGCGGCGGAATGGGACTAGGGCGCGGGTTGCGTTGCTTACGTGAGGCTAGTGTCACGTGATATCTACATCTTCTGTAGCGCAATTTGTGTAACAGCAACGATACTTGTCGTATATTGTAATAAGACTGTATATCTCTCTTTGCATTAGAATGTAATTGAGAACTGAATTGTAGAATTGGTAGTTAAAACAGACACAGCACATTACCGACCCTGCGGCGCACTTTAAACTCTAAATCACGCGTTTGGCTCATCGTTTCTCGAGAGCAGACCACCTTCAACTCCGTTATAAGAATATAAACCTCCCTCAACGTATATCTATTTACTCGCTCAATTGTTATTAGATTGTGGTAAAATGTTGGGAGTTACGCGTCGGCGGATATTATCTGCTTCTGTTAATCTTCGCAGTATGTCCTTAACACAACACCATTTGTATCGGTTTTGGATAGAGCTAACAGAGTAGGCTCGATTAAATTACGACACTTTAGTTCACTTCGAAATGCCTCTAAATCATTCACACCAACGATCCTAGCAACAGCAACAGCAACAGCCGTAGCAGGCAGTGCATTATTCTACACTTCACAACCTATTTGCAACGACTCCATTACTCCTTCTGCTGACACGGAAGTTGGGGAAGTTGGGGAAATACCCGAAGGTCTTAAATACGATGTTCCGTTAGCTAAACTCGGCGGTGTATACGACATTGTCCCCGGTCTTAAACCGGACATGCCAATGCGTGAGAAAATGGAACTTTTACTTAAATTCTATCAAAAAGAAATCATCGCAGGTCTCGAGCGCGCCGATTCTTCAGGAAAACAGTTTATCGTTGATGAATGGCAAAGAGGCGATAATATGGGCGGTGGAGTTACGCGAGTTTTTCAAGATGGGAAAGTATTTGAAAAAGGGGGGGTTAATTTTAGTGCTATTTATGGGGAATTACCACCGGCTGCTGCGCAACGGATGCGTGCGAATCATGAAGAGTTGAAAATCCCTGAAAGTGGGAAATTGCCATTCTACGCCTGTGGTTTGAGTCTCGTTATACATCCACAGCATTACCTCGCGCCATCGGTGCATTTAAACTATCGTTACTTTGAAACTCGGAATGAAGACGGAACACCTCAGGCGTGGTGGTTTGGCGGTGGACAGGATTTAAGTCCAATGTATTTCAACAAAGACGACGCTACGCATTTTCATAAAGTTTTAAAAGAATTCTGCGATTTCCATGATCCGAGTTACTATTCGCGATTCAAAAAATGGGCTGATGAGTATTTCTTTATTAAATTCCGAGGCGAAGCAAGAGGAATTGGCGGCATCTTTTTCGATGATTTACATGATAAAGAACCAGATGAGATTTTCAAATTCGTCGCAGATGGGCTTTCTCGGTTTTTACCATCCTACCTCCCCGCAGTTAAACGTGCCTATTTACCACCCGCACCAGGCGAAGACCGACCGACTCCCGAAGCCGGTAAACACTGGCAAGGAATCCGACGAGGTCGCTATGCAGAGTTCAATCTAGCTGTCGACAGAGGAACGCAGTTTGGATTACAGACTCCGGGTTCGAGAGTTGAGTCGATTTTAATGACGTTGCCGAAACATTGTAGTTGGGAGTATAATTATCATCCGGGACCGGACACGTTGGAGGGGAAGACGGTCGAGGTGTTGAAGAATCCGTTGGAGTATGTGTAGATAGTTTTGTTGCATTTGTATAGATCTCTTGTCTTATAACAATACTTTAATTAATGTTTTATTTATTGAATCTGTTTATTACTGATGTGTTCAGGTATGACGTCATATTTACAGATCGCCGCATCTTCTCATCAACCCATCTTCACTTAACAGTTACTTGACACTATTGAATAATAAATAACGAAATAACAAAAATGGGCGTCGTCAACGAAGTCAAAGATATCCTGCACCTAACAGATTCTCCATCATCGTCATTGTCGTCGTCGTCGTCATCATCTCCAAACGAAGGTATTACCAATATACCCATCTACTCAACAGCGCTGATAAATCAATCTAGATCCTGTATCAAAGCTCCAAACATTCGTCAAATCAGAACCGTCAATTGACTACATATTCGACGGATCAGACGAATCTACTCGTTTATGTAAAAAGAAATCAAACGGTTCAGAGTACGCCTTTTATCTCGCTTTATCTGCAATTATCACGAGTACTGTATATTAATTGAAGTATAGTTGCATTACCCTGGGAATACCTACAAAGCAAGTCCTTGAAGAAATGCAGAAATTGGATTTTTACTGCGCGTTGGAGCAGAATGTCGCGAGCACGGAAATTACTTGCAAAAAAATCATCTAAATCTATTGTACATACCTATTAGACTCAAATATCATACATCAATATAAACCCAGGTTAATAACCAAACGCCAACAATTGATTCTCAGCAGTATGAGATTTAAACTCATCCCTCGCCGCTTCCCGCATAATTCTATCCCAAGCAATAATCGCCTGTCTCTTTTTACTCTGCACCGCTTTATCTTCCTCCACGGCCTTTGCGTACTCTTGCTTAAGACGTTGCAGCTCCATGTCGATTTCGGGACATATCGATGGGAGAAATTTACTTGTGTTTGGCGCTTGTGTCGTCGCGTACGAGCTAGTTGAACGGCGTGATGTTGGGGGGAGAGTCGAGACGTAGCTGTTGGAGCGGGACGTCATCATTGCTTTGGGTGCGATAGGCGGTGATCCTGCAGTAGATGCACTGGCTTGCTGCTGCTGTTGTTGTAGTGGCGACGCGGTGCTGGTTCCTGGTGTAGACGGCCCGCTTGAAGACATGTGATGGTGATGGTGATGATGTGGAATATGATGCGGTGTACTATGCGACGAAGCGTGCTGCGGGATTGAATGTGAACGAGGTCCCATCGGCGGCAGTCCACTTGAGCGAAGACTACTTGCGCTGTACGTTCGCGAACCCGGCGACTGAGTTGGTGTGCTTTGATGAGACATCGACGGACTCGAGTACGCTTTATGAACCGCGTTAGTTGGCGTCATCGTGGACTCGTCTCGTCGCGGAGATGGCGACCGTGGCCGTGATCGGATCGGCGGCGGCGGCGGACTTCGTGACCGCGGTCTGTAAGAAGGATACGGCGCATACGGTTGCTCCCGCGGTGCTCTTCTTTCGCGGTCTGCGGACCCCGGTCCAGAATACAGCGGACTCCGCGGTCTTCTCGGCGACGACCTTCTTCTGGGAAACGACCCGGGTCCAGCGCCAGCGCCAGCAGCACTCGACGAAGCAGGCGGCGGTGAAGCGTACGACGTAATCGACGACGACCGCGACGTTCGTCTCTGCGCTGCAGCTGGCGGCGAAAACCGGTCAGATGGATGCTCGAACCCGCGTCGTTCTGCGGCCACGCGACTGACGAACGGCGCCACTTCGCCCGGTTCGAGCGGTCGACCGCTTTTTTCCTTATCTCGCGGCGGCGGCGGCGGCAGCGGCCGGTCGTAGTACCAATCCCGAGGCGGTCTTGCGTAGTCTGCGTCACGGTCTCGCGGAGGAAGGCGGTCGCGGTCTCGGCCGTAACCACGCTCACCGCGATCTCGTTCACGATCACGATCACGGTCTCTATCTCGGTCACGTTCCCGTTCTCGTTCTCGTTCTCGTTCACGGTCTCTGTCCCGGTCTCTGTCTCGCTCACGGTCGTCCCAGGGACTGCGAGGCCGCGGCAGTCCGCCCGGTCCCGGCGACCGCTCGCGTCTATATCCGCCTCTACTCCGCAATCTGAAATCCCGATCTCGCTCTCTGTCATCATACGCATCTCTTTCTCCTGAACTGCTGTAGCTCGAAGACGGTGGCGGACCGCGAAATGGCAGACGCGGACCTGTGGAGCGTTCTTCGGCGGAGAAACCGCCCGGTCGATATGACGAGGACCTAACCATTCATCATTAATAATTCAATACAACGTATAAACAAGATTAAATACCTTCCGGACTCGTAATACCTATCTCTGTCCGACATTTCGCCTTTCTTTTAAAGTGTACCTGCACCGCCCTGAACTCTGTATCAAAAAATTGAAATGGCGTTGCACACGTGATGTACGTACTTCTTATACCAAAATAGCATTCATCGTCGTCATCGTCATATCACCCTTTGATCCCCCCCCATCTACACCCAACGTAAAGACTAGATATACTTAAGGAAAAAGGAAATATGGCTATTTTATCGCGATCTTTGTTTACTTTATCTACCGTTCTTGCGCTTTTAACCGAAGCAGAAGCAGCAGATGCCTATAAAAACCCGCGCACAAACGTCTCCCGCCGCTGCCGTACTTACTCCTACTTAATCGCCGGTATTATTGTGCTCATCACCGTGTTTCTGATCGCTACGAATAAAATGCCTACGTTTCCTATTACTAAGAACGATGAGGTTGCGGCGGCGGCGGCGCAGGTTGATGTGGGCGGGGCTAAAGCCGGGATGGTGAAGTCTTATATTGTGACGTTTACAAAGGGAAAGGATACGCCTGAGAAGTATGTTTTTTTTTTTCTATTTTTATGATTCGTTTTTGTAGGTGACAGAAGGTATTGACTGTTTTTAGATATGTGAAAGCGGTTATGGAACGATTCACGAAAATGGGTGGTAAAATCAACCACGAATTCGACACTCTTCTCACGTACGTTAATCTTCTTCTAAACTATACTCTATGTGACGACGTACTGACAATTTATAGTGGATTCACCGTCACCGTACCGGAATCAGTTGACTCTGAAGTCATGACTTTTGCAATGGACGGCAAATCTCTCGATTTCCCCTTTACAATCGAAGAAGATCAACCTGTTAAAATCTCCGATACCGCTGTCAACAAATAGACATGAAGTACCTACCAATACAATGATCTTACATATATATATGACTAGCTGGTGACTTGAGAAGATATAACAGTAATTTTTTGCACTTGGGGCTATAATAAGGAGTTTAACTGGATCGTCTTTACTTGTGATGTAGTAAAGCAAGGGAATTGTTTGTTTGGGCGCTTTATTGGTTCTTTGCGGTTTGGCTTGGGGAACTTGGAAGTTAAGTGCTGGGTTTTTGCTTTTTGTACCTTTTGCTTTTGTGCTTTTTCTACCCTTTTTTGTTGGTTTATTTTATATCTTTTATCATAGTAAATGAAAAGAAATAACTAGCTAGAACTTCTAAACAGCTTATTTCTATATGAAAGATAGAGGCTTTTAATGGCGGAAGTGCCGTAGACCATACATCAGAGTGAGTTGAGTTCAGTTTCTCCAGCATTAGATCGCTATTTGCCATATCAATATCGTACCATTATAGAAAAACTACTTTGCTTGTTAGTCAGATAAATGACAGTAACAAAAATGACAAGTGATACTCTGTCCATTTGGTCCATTTAACGATTGTGCAACAGTCGTTCTTCGGAAAAAAGTATGTAGTTTCTCTTGACTTTTGATTATTGATGCTAAAAAGTAGACTAATATAGTTATAAGCTAGTTTTTTTAGGCCATTCATTGCTTACTGTTCATTTCAGCTATGTTCTGCCAATCCTTCAGCTCAGTAAGGCTTACTGATTTATCTAGACGCTATATATGATAATACTCCAAACAGCAGTCCAAAAGAATGCACAGTACCTATTGAAACAGCTTTTATCACACTGAATTAAACATTTATTTAGTCCAAATATCAACACCGGCCATTTTTAATGCAAAAATCAAGCTTGCTGCGTACTTGACTAAATGTATTTACTCATTACCATATCGGGATAAATGTAAACTTGCCCAGTCCTGAATCGCCGCACCCAGTTTAGCGCACTATAAAATCCCCGGTCCCCCGCCCTTCTTCCTTCCCTTCTCTTCCCCCCCTCTCTCTTTTTGTATGTGAAAAATATAGCGACATCACACTTCAAGTTTTGTATTAGTTTGTAGCGAGTTAAGTTTGACTTTATTATTCGATCCTCGACATGAGAACGGAGGCTACCAGTCACGCAGGCACCAACTCTGACGCGCTGTACAAATAGCTATAAAGGTAAGTACGCTTTTTAACTGATATTACGAGTAGCGTCATGAATTTGAAGAGCCTCGAGTGAGCTCATCGGTACGGCAAAGCAACATTCGCGTCGTCTACTTCAGATATCTCTAATGTTCAGCGTTACGGAGAGTTAACAGTCACGATACCCATATACCATTGTTCAACAACATACATGATGCAGCATCCAATCAAATGTTAAGTGGTTCCATTTATTCGGTCAATGATGGATTGTTACTAAAAAACAGGTTAAATGAAACGGTTATGTGCTGTGCTTGTAGTGGGATTGGTAAGTATTGTTGAGAGACGGAGGATACCCCGCAGTTTTCTAACTACTCGATACCCATCAAAAATCCTGGACCTCTGGTCCGTTCATCGACTGTATAGGTACTACCGAGGACGACAATGGCGATGACGAGATTGATCATGACCTGCAAGAACCGCAATGAGGCAAATACGAAGTTTGGGCTCCTTCGGCACGACAGCAACAACCACCGACGACGACAGCGACGACAGCGACGACGACGACGACGACGACGACGACTACCACGGTCTATTTCTCCCTGAAACTGCCCATTTCAGATATTACATCTACCCTTAGGACACTGCAAGTGTGTGTCATGGATCACTATTCCTTACTCACTTACTCACTCTTTGATCCTTCCACAACATTCAGTTTGAGCATTGGCACAAACGGAAACAGTAAGCTGACTTGTTGTTGTTACAGAACAGATACTAACAGAATACAGCACGAAAATCTTGCAACAACGCTGCCGAGTGCATGACTCTTACCGTATCACGCACTCCTGTTGCCTCGGACACCTATACCGATTTGCAACACGATCCGCTCTTCACTATGCAAGACATGATGAGCGATGAAATTATCTGCAACTAGAAGGAGCTTTTAATGCAATCACAACCAGAGTTAACGAATCTTGAGCAGCGGGTCTTCATGCCCATCGGGAGAGGTTTGTTGGCTCTGTGGTTGTATTGGGAGTTTCCACGATGCGTATCGCCATCTCGATACGTCTCACCTTCAAGACATACTCCTGGTCCATAAGTATGGAGTTTGCTGTCTTGTTGCCGCAGCATTATCTAGTTCTGCAGTCTTCTTGCATCACTGAACCAGAATG
>JAJLXV010000231.1:0-20722 GCA_030571435.1 Myxozyma mucilagina | reverse complement strand
GAATAGGTCCTGATTGAATAGCCATTGTTGATTGCAATTTTGAGCTCCTCGGAACCTGAGTAAAGTCAGAAAAAAAATTGCAGTCCCAGAAGACCATGAACTCTGCCTTACTTATAGCCACAAGCCATAATTGCATTTTTCAGCAGACTTTTTGCCCCTTGCGTGGACATCAAAGTCATTGGAAAGTCAGAAATTTGGGAAATCAATTAAAAAATCTCCCAACCCGATATAAATTAGATTAGTCATCCCTCTTTATTTAAGGATTTTTGTAAAAAATTTAAGGACTCCCTTAAATGTTAGAAAAGTCCTACTAACTATGGGATTATAATTTTTGCATGAAAAAGCTGTCCTCTGCTTGAGGTGTCCTTAAAAATACGAGTCCTAATACTCAGGTTCCACTGTATCACCTTTTTTCTCTACCCCTCTGAATTATCACCCCCAAACTATAAGCAAAGAAAAAATATTTTTTGATTAACGTGAATGTAGGGTGAGCATCGCATGTCAGCGAGCATCGCACTTCCCAAAGGCATTGTAACAACAATTTCTATTTTCAGCACTATAAACCCTCTAATCTATAAAACATATACTACAGTCCAATAAATCTGACTATATTGTAGATGTTATCTAGGCACTAATATTATCTGCAGGGTTGTCACATCTGCGGCAGCGCCTTGAACCTGCCTGACCACTTCCTGATAAACCATCATCCCATCGATTTTCCCATATGTTTCTTTCCACCTCCCTTTGCTTCTTTAGTCATGTCTATTTATCTTGTCTATTTAGTGTTTCTTTATGCTATAGTGGCTGCCTGACTGCCCTTCTGAATGAACCTATTATACAAGTGCTAGATGTCACGTGATACGTCGCTCACACCGGCTCGTCTAGGTCACGCCGTGTGATTGACTGTATAAATATTACTTTGTGTTGTCATCTTGTCATTGTTTTTATTGACTTAGCTGGATAAGGCTATTGGAATAAAATTACTAGACTACTCAATTTGGTTAATGGTGGACCGTTTCAAGAAATTTTTAATAATCGATCACAATCACAATAAATACCACAAATCTATGGTGCCCGGATTCTAACAGATTAATGCTAGTTATCTTGTTATGACTGTTTTATCAATGTCCGAAAAAAGTCAATGAGAACCAACATTATTAAAACACAAAGGGCATCAGCTTCATCTTCTTTATTTCAGGAGGCTTGTAATGTCAGTTCCTACTCAGGATACCAGAATACCATGAAAAATGACTAAATTGCGAGATTCGACTCTACTTCGCCAATCAACTAATAATCAGAGAAGTATGTAAAATGAAAATAAGCTCTAATAGGCTTAAAAAATTCTTCCTTTTAATATCTGGCTAATGCCGGGCTATTCCCCAAAAATCATCATTTTATTAATATTCACTCATGCGTAGATTGATACAGCATCCTCAAGCATGTCCCACAGCTTTGTTCCTGTGTTTTCTTTCAAAATGCCTTTTTTGACATAGCTTGCAATCTCCCCTTTGCGTCCAAATGGAATTACATAACCACCATTGTAATCTGCAGTTTCAGATGAAAGTCCGGCATACAACTCTGTCAAGCCCCCAAAACTTTGAGGATACAAAATAAGACTTAAAAGAAACTCTTTGATTTTGCCTTGATTGTATCTCTGTAAATTGGTCTTCAAATTCCCTGGATTTAGTGAGAGGCTGATGACGTGGTTACTCTTCTGGCCGTTCTCAGTCAAGGGTGCAAATGCAATTGAGCGTTTAGCATATTCGTTGGCCAAAATTACAGCTCCAGCTTTTGATTGCGCGTACAAGTTCCAGGAGCTCATTTTGGTGTCTTTGCAGTTGGATATTTCGTCAAAATCTATACCGTATGGTTTTGGACTATATGTATGCATAATGGAAGAAACAAATATTGCGCGTACAGATCCGGCAGCTGAATCGGCGGCTGATGATGTCAAAATAGGACAAAGAAGTTTATGCAGCAAAAAATGGCCAACAACATTTGTGCCCCATTGCAATTCGTATCCCTGGTCTCTGTGTTACTATGAAAGTAAAGCTCGAATATCATTTCTTACCTGCACCGTTTTGGAACCAGCCGGGGGGACCATAACACCAGCATTATACCAAACAACATCAAGCCTCTTTAAATGCTTAAGTAATTTCTGCACTGCAGGTTTTATACTTGTAAGATCTGCTAAGTCTATTTCCATAAATTCAAGAGATCCTGGAGTTGATTCATCAATCGTCAATCGATCACCACAGTTTCCCTTGATTTCTTCAACCGCTTCTCCGTAACTCTTCTCGGAGCGACCCGCAATGATAACTCGGCCTCCTTTGTGGAAAAGACATCTACAAACCTCAAGTCCTACTCCTGAATAGCCACCTGTTACTAAAAAAACCTGGAGAAATTCTATTAGTGATTAAGCCAAGCATATCCTCAGAACTGATACTTTTCCTGCTAAACTTGAAATATCTTTCTCCGTAAAACTCGGACTTGGCGGAAACGCTTGAGAATATGCGGACATTTCTAACTATCTGAATTCAATTAAGAAGCTGCTGTGATCATGAAAGGATGTTGGGTAGGAATAAAATCGATGAGTTATTGAGTGAGCCGCATTCTTATCAGTTGGCTCTACCGATATGCTACATTATGCAGTGCCCTCCAACTACGATATTTTGAAAAGTTATTGAATCTGCGAAATAAATGTAAACGCAGAGTCAATAGAAATCATGAATTGCTTGAATTACAGTTGGCTTTCTCCGTGCGGTTTCCTTAGCGAATGATACAAATCATTCACTTCATCAACTACATGCCTAACCTCTAATAAACGTTCAGCACAAGTAACAATTTGTTCATCAAAGCAATCGTGAATTAGCAACCCTTCAGCAAATGCAATTCGACTTAATCCCACGACCAGCTCATACTCGCTTCCTAAGAAAGCGACCGAATTTCCGTCGTAGACCCAATTGTCAATTGCACTTGGGGGGTCATTATTTTGCGTAACGGAACTATCACCTAAAATATAATCGATTAACTGAAAAGCTTTGGCAATAATCTCCCGTCTATAATATTGTTTAGTTCAGTTTGTGGCTATTTCTGGGTAAGATCCTCACCTTTTTGCCTTGCGGCTTCTTCCATCAAGTCTATAAGCATGATCCAATTGTAACGAACAGAATCGAATGATTTTGGGAAGCACTTTGTGGCCTTTACATATAAAATTTTTGCCATGATCCGTAAGAGCAATATTTTGAAGTAGAAAGATGATTAGACTTTCACTGAAAAACTCTTTTGAGGGAAGAAAATTGGGCTTTTTGCATGAGTCAGAGGTATCTTCGTGTATTTCGGTTTCTCGATTGACATAATGAGATCGATCTACCAATAGTGAAGCAATAACATCAGAAAGCTCAATCTCGCGTTCTTGCTGTAACTTGTTATCACTCGCGATAGATCCAAATGAGTCGGCCAATACAGAATGCGTCAAGCACTGAAGCAATAAACATTTACCAGCAATGCGAGAGCACTGCAAAATACGCATCAAAACGTCATGTGAAACCGACATCCAAATTTTAGAGAAGAAAACCATACGCTCTCCAGTGTCTCGAAAGTCTAGCTCCTCCAAAGATTCAAGAACTGTCTTAAAGCTCTCTAAAAGACAAACTTGAGTTTTGATCCTGACAGTCTCATCAACTTCTGAAGACGTTAACGAAGAATCGATTAGTAGGTACAGTTCCTGAAAGGCTACTATGACATTTTGCAGAAGTTCGGCCTCCACAATCTTAGCGTCAAAAAGTGCTACCTTTTCAAGCAGAAAGAGACACAACGCCAGGTTTTGATACTTGAAAAACAGTTAGCTGAAGTTCAGAATTTTAAATGCTCCGCTCCTACCTCTTTAATTTCAGCGGTTTTCATGAGAGTTGCAATCAAGTAACGTAAGACCTTTTCTTTGGTGCTAGTGAGTTCATCGTCCATTCGACTTATAATTACCGAAATTTCCGATAAATAATTAGTCAAAACGTTTTGGCAAAATCCTGATTTTAACCTTTGCGACTTGGATTCGTAAATACCAAGAGATAGTTTTTTATCTCGATATTCCAAAGAGAATAAATAATTTAATAGCTATAATACCGCTCAGTATAAGAACAGAGAAAAACTCAAAGACACTTACATTCCGATTCTGCCGATGCACCACCTGTTCAATTTTTGCGCTAGGAATTGTGCGCGATACGTTTGAGATCCAATCTGGAATGACATGATACAGCGCTATGGAATTCTCAACCTCTCTAGCATTAGGCTGCTGTCTTTCAGCCATCGTAAATTTGATTTTTTTTCGCATTGAGGGAGACGACTGAAGTTCAAATCCATCCCCCAAGCCTTTGTTCTTTCTCTTTGGGCTAACGGGAATAATTATATCGTGTTTAGAATCTAATTTAGCCCCAAACTGCTCCATCGTTCGAATTTTGTTTCTCATTTCAATGATGTCTTGCATCAAAAACTGCTTCTCGTTGTTTAATGATTCAATGAGCCTGGAGAGTTCGCCTTCTCGTTCTTTGTGTTTCTCCAGTTCCATTGTAGCCTCTTGATTTCTGGTACACATGTACTTCGCGTGCGCCGCAAGGGACCGTCGTTGTTGATCTCGGAGAATGAAGATCTCACCAGTGGCACTTTGAAGATCATTCGTAGCCTTTTCCAAAAGCCTTTTCTGCTCCTGCAGTCGCTGCTCCAACTTTTGTTCATTAACAGAAGGTTAATAAATGATAAACTGAATGACGACATACAGATTCGATATACTTGCGGGTCGCAAAATGGTCTTGACCAATTTCATCTTTATAAACTTGCAAGTATGAAGCTTCTAAATTTGAATCTCTATATACTTTTCTGCCTGTTCCAGCTTGAGGAGGCGAATAATGCTTTTGAGTGGCCCATTCTTGATCACGTTCTTCATTGGCATTATGGTTTTTATAACCACTAGCTTTCAATTGATCATTGAGCCGCTGTCTCTCGACATTAGACGATAATTGCGTTTGCATGATTGAATTTTCGAGATTTTCCAGTTCCTTTAAATCCTCGTCGTCGAGATCATCATCAAGACCGTAATCCTCCGCCTTGTCGAGCACGTTCACGATAGTGTCGCCGACATCTAGCACAGCCTTACTAGATACAAAGCCACTCCTGACAGCGTCCATGCCACACTTCAAATATGTGGTCCCTTATTTCGAGAAAACAGATCAGAACCTCTTGAACCCAAGGTACAAAATCAGAAACTTGCCCCGCAAGCATATAGCGCAACTAGTGCAGCTAATGCTGCAAACTTTATTCATATCATAGCCCCTGGATCGTGCGCGCTACGCACAAAAAAATTTGTTAGAACTCCCAACAGAATAGCTAGGCTTTACTATTACGCATATCTTTTACCTGCAAAATTTTCAGTATATTCGATCTTTTAGCATTTCACTCAGATGCCAGCACAAAGAACCCCCCACAGAGCTAGATCTGAGTCTGGCCCGCCAACATTTGTGCCTCAAGCTGCGGCTCCCATCCCAACGAGAGACAAAGACACACAGCGTCTCATTGTTGTTCTTACACAAGCCTGTCTGGAGACCCATAAGGTCCCTTCACGAAATGGCGCTCAGGGTGACCGTTACGCGTTGCTTAACTGCGATGATCATCAAGGATTGCTGAAACGCATGCAACGGGATATTGCAGATGCTCGGCCCGATATTACACACCAGGTAACTACCGCCTAGCCATTATTAATGTTGCGCATTACTGACTAATTAGTGTTTACTGACTCTACTCGATTCGCCAATCAACAAAGCCGGCAAGCTTCAAGTTTATATCTTAACTGCCAAAGGGGTTCTCATCGAGGTAAACCCATCCGTCAGAATCCCCCGTACCTTTAAACGGTTTTCCGGTCTGATGGTCCAGCTGCTACACAAATTGGCGATTAGATCCGTCAACTCTCACGAAAAGCTACTAAAAGTTATTAAGAACCCAATCACTGATCATTTACCTACAAAATGTCGAAAAATCACTCTCTCAGCTGATGCACCCGTCCAGAGAGTACAAGACTATGTGCGAACACTGGAACCTGATGAAAGTATTTGCGTCTTTGTTGGTGCTATGGCGCATGGCAATGATGATTTTGCCGATGAGTTTGTGGATGACAAAATTGGCGTATCTCAATATTCGCTATCCGCGTCAGTGGCGTGCAGTAAATTTTGCCATGGATGTGAAGACTCCTGGGGTATCATGTAAGCTAAAGTTACGAAGCTGATGACCATGAGTTGTTCGAGTTGTTTCAAAAGTAGAACTCGTTAATATGTCGTTTGTATAGTTAATAGTTTGCTGGAGTTTGTGGATAGTCTATTTTTTTGAATCAAAACAGTTTTTACTATGGACAGTTACTCGAAGGTCAAGTATGAGTGCCTTATAATAATTCTGTACATTGATATGACCAAGAGCTCACCGTAACTTCCCTTTCTTCGTGTTTTTGCCGTATAATTATCTTTTAGTATAGTTATGCCTCAAAATTGAACTTGCTGAAGACAGATTGATTGATTGTTTGACGTCTTCACGAGCTTGATTGAGTTGAGGGTTATTTTGATTGCTGCACTTTTTAGTCTGAAACATATAGTAAACGATTACTTTAATCGTTCTTTTTTTGTTTGAACCACAAATGAAACTGTGCAGTTTTTGCTAAGTAGTTACCTTTATATTTTATTGTGAAATACGTCAACGCCATTTGTACCTTGGGCTTTCACATGCTAGTATACATGGAACATTGACTACTCGCAACTGCCAACCAATTCATTCCTTACTGGCGATCATATGTTGCACGCTGTATTGAGAATTTAAGGCTTTTTACTTTAAAGCGTATGACTACCAAAAAAAATCAAAACGCAAAATCTTCTCTGATATAATCAGGATCTTCTGTGAGATTTCAGGTTCATTTAATAAAAAACAGTTTTTGTTCCGCTGATTACTTTACAATGTTTTATGTTTTGTAGTGATAGTATAGAGACGGTACGCTAAGAAATCCAGAAGCATAAGAGAGGAGTTCACAGATCTCTAGATGAAAATATGCAGCTAACATTTCATATGCATGTCAGATCTGACGTATTTCTACTTGATCGGGTTTCATAAGAACCATATCAGCGTCAAAATACTCTGTTATAATTTCTATCGTATTAACTTTTTTAAACTTCCTGAGAATTGCTAATCTATGAAGTTTCATCGAACTTTGCCAACAAATTGACGTCAAACGTTTGTAACAGTCCATGTGAGCTTCTCGCCAGCTTTGAAAGGAACGACTGCACTATCGCCTTCTCCCAAAAGAGATGGAACGGTGCTTTCACGCTTTTCGAGAATGACTTTCCAATCGTTCGGCTTTTCATCGACTTTGTAAAACTCACGTCCAAAATTACAAACAAAGTCTTCCAATTTGTCAATCTTTCCCATTTTATCAAAGGCCTCGGCCACATATGCAATAGCATGAGTCTGGGTGAAGACTCCTGCTGAGGCGCCTTTTCCTTTCTCCTTGGCAGACATTGGATGAGGGGCAGAATCGGATCCAAAGAAAAATTTAGGATTACCGGATGTCGCAGCTTCTAATAAAGCTTGTCTATCAGCAGGAAGTTTAGCAACTGGTTTGCAGAAATTGTAAGCATTTCCAGCCCAATTGTCAATAATCAAAAATAAATGATGCGCAGTGATTGTTGCCGACACAGTGGGACCGCACTCCTTCACTGCCTCTACTGCAGCAGCAGATGTACAGTGCTCCAGAACAATTCGTAGTTTGGGGAATCTAGCATGTAAATCTTTCAAAGTCGGTAAAAACTCTTGCTCCGCGTTGAGGACATGAATATGACCTGCCGATGGGCATTCACCGTGAAGATTTAAAATCATATCTTCTTCCTCCATAGCAGCAAAAGTAGGATAGAACGGAGCATACGAAGCAACTCCATGATCTGAGTTGGTTGTAACACCAGCCGGATAGCATTTAACTCCAACTATTCCAGCTTTCTTTGCAGCGTGAATAACGTCGGGTTTAATCGCTGGTGAAAGATAAAGACTCATGGCATATGTCACGCTCGGATCGACAGATTCCAATCTTTGCTTGTACGCTATGACATCTTCAACTGCGGTCAATGGTGGAACCAAATTGGGCTACGAGGAAAGTCAGTCTTGTTCAAAGAGATCGTAGATTTGTATATACCATGATATATGCTACCGAGACTCCACCTTCTTTGATGGTGGGCACAACAAGCTTCATCATGTCACCATCACGAACATGTACATGAAAATCCGCGGCTGGTCGAGATAATTCAATTCTTGTAGTCATTTTTTTCTTTCACGGATTTAGATACAATAATTAAAATATAATTCCAAAATGCTTAAACTTTTATCGGGTTTTGGCGACGGCGAATGAATAAAAACGGCAATAAATTTTTGATTAAGGTTTTAAGATGTGGCTTGCGCCGCACACTCCTTCGCAATTGCAGTTGCGGAGGAATATTACAATAAAGAAAGAGCCCACCAGTATCAACAAGAATACGTATCAAATGGTGCTCTGGAGTCAGACTTCATATTTAGATTTCGGCGAGTTAGCTTTTAAAACATATTTGATTTGCAGGATTTTGTGAAATTGGAACAATGAATCGCTATTCAGTAAACTCAATGAACAGTAAACTCAAAGGAAATTTTGGTGTTTTGAAGCAGCGATAAGTTTGATCTCTCAGGACTTGGACTCAAAATTTGAGATTCTTATAAACGCACTGCAATCAAGAATTAGATATGAGCTGATTACTACCATGTCTACTTTATTGCTTGGTGATAATCTTTCATGCCGTATGCAAGAACTCAAAAGCCAATAGCGCTGTTAAAATCACCTACTTCCGTTAAGCTCTCATAAACGAATCGAAACCAACGTGAATGCAAATATGTCTATAAGCGGAGACATCAGAATGTTTTGTTTCGTTACCTAGTTTACTAAATGCCTTTTTGTTGGAGGAGACGCAACACAGCTATGCAAGAAAGTTCATTCTTTCTTCACTCGTTGCATGTGTCAAGTCAATTTTAAAGAATTTACAAAAGCAAGACTTTAATTAAGAGCCAAAACATACGCCGGAACGCCATTGAAATAAACCACAAACATCTAAACTGACCATACCAGGCTGACTATATTTGCGAACCATTTTTCAGCAAAAAATGACCGCCAATCAGGGCTGCCTTCACCCAATACAAACTTCACTTTACCGTCCAATCCTATCACACCTCCTTTGCATGAAACACGACAGACCGGAATTTGGGCGAATTTGATTCCAGTGGTAGAGTAAACGTGTGCCAGAATTCGATCGATCGCACCCACCCCTCGTCTTGCAAACATATCTATATCGTCGTGTGAGAACGCCAGAGTAATTCTGTTGACTTCACTAATTCCTGTGGTAAACTCTAACTCAATTGATGTTCGATCGCTGTTACGGTGACATTCTAAAATGTAGTCGTCTGCGAATTGCAGGATGAATTCCGAGTTGAACGCAAGTGGGTTCAACAGCGTATCGAAAGTTTGATCAAACCACTGTTCAAACACATATAAAAGCTGCTTAGATGCTCGGGTAAATAGAATCACTCGAGAGTCATTATCTTGCAATTTGGCGGCAGATACCAGTAAAATGAACTTGCAAACTGAAAATTCGATTGTATGTATATAAACCACAGACCCGTCCGACCGTAACCTTTCTGAGCTATTGGTATGCCAAGTGCCATTTAATCTCTGTGTACTGCGTGCTCCTTCGCTAGCAAGCTCTATGTATGGTGATAAGCGCGACTGCAATGATGCAAGATACTTTGAACAAGAAGGTTCATCATGTCGAGGAAGATTTCGAAATATAGGGGTACTTTGGTACACTGCAAGCGTTGTATTTAAAATAGAATAATCTTCTAGTCTGTCCCGCGCATTATTCATGGTGGTGTTTGCGCTATAGCATTTTTGTACTTTTTTGAAAATTGCTTAACTTCTAACTATTTGCACGTAAACAACAAAACGCGCGTGCACGCGTTGAAATTCATAATAATGGGGTTTGTACATTTTGTTTGATTAGGTTTGATTAGGTTTTAGTTTGACATGTGATTGCGACAAGATGGGATCGGGTCGACTGTGCTTCTAACAAATACCTCGTTCTTTTGATCCGGAATCGTTGTTGGCGCTGCTTTATTCTACTGCTTTATCAGGATTCAAATCATTGTACTCTTCTATCATTCACGTTCCTAAGCACAAAAAAAGCTAGAGCGAATCATTGTATGTAGTGAAAATTGAAGAATTTCAAGAAGAATGATGTAAAATAGCAAATCGCAAAGATTATAAGCAACAGATGTTTAAATATGTTTTCTTTGAATACAAAAATTAAAGCAAATATAAAAAAACAAAACTTTTTGTGTCCTTTTACCTCCCAAACTTTTAAATAGCCAATTGTAAACATGCAGTCACATACTTGTGACAGTATCAGCTAAGCACATTTTGAACCAATGTCCCATGATTTCCCAATATGAATTATAACAACAACATAAGCAAAATATTTAATACCAACCGAGCTATAGAGCATGTTTCTTTAAATTTCTAGATGGCCTGCCAGATGGCAAGTCCAACGACATAACTAAGGAGGCCTCCTAGAAGGGTGAGGAAGGTGACAGTTACGACTCCGAATCTAGAACGGTTTAGCATATGCGTTTTCTCAAATAGTGTAAGTATTCTTCGACGTACCTCATAATTCCTATACCCCAAATTGATCGTAAAATACCTCTATACAAACAGACAATCACCACAGCAGCAATAGCACCGCCTCTGCTCACGTCTTGTAAACTCAATAGGAGAGAAAAGCCCAAGTGATGGAGAAGAGCCGACGTCCTCCACAGAAAAGGAAAGTAAGTAGGCAGATCCAAAAGAGAGGTGCCAATGAGAGGAGCAATGGGATCTTCACGCTGCTGTTGGCTGATTTGGGCCGCAGCAGAGAAGGTGGATGCGGGATCAGGTTGACCATCATGGCGGTGGTGGTGATGATGGTGATGATGATGGTGGTGGTGGTGATGGGGATGCGGATTTGCAGGATCATCGTGAGATTCGGGATCCAAAAGAGCCTGACCCTCGGAGTCTCCGGCAGAGAGATCAAACTCCTGGCCGTGGCTGCCAGTGTCGTTGGCGTTCATTGCGAGCATAGACGGAATCAGAGCATCGGTGTCGAGCTCGTCGGCGTCGACGTCGTCTCCGAGACGCGAGTAGCGGTACTGTTGTGGCGGGACGAGCTGTCTGAGAGAGACGACGCATTCGGCCAGAGACCACGAGAAGCCGAGCACGTAAGCCGGGTACCAGATCGCCTTGTTGAGCGGCTGGAGCAAGAGGAAGTGCACGATTTCCTCGACAAGACCGACGACGAACAGCAGCAGCGAGGTCGTCCACACAGACGCCAGCGGGAACAGAGACAGGACGAAGCGCAGGCCCAAAAGCACAGCAAACCCAGCCAGACCGAGGCCGATGGCACTGAGGATGTCGACTGCGGAGACGCTCACGCCGTGAGTCGGCAGCGCGAGCATCGCGAGAAGGACCGCGTGGAGCAGGACGAGCGCGGGCAGAAGCACCCGGAAATACTGCGAGCGAATCATCTTGCGCCAACAGAGCTGTTCTTATAAATAGATTTGAATAGCAAAAAGAAGACAGAAAGCGGGACAAGAAGACGCAAGAAGAAGGCAGGAAGCAAGCGATGATCCCAAAGTATGGCGCGATGCCCGCGTCGTGCTTTTCGGCAGAGGGTCTTTGCTCCTTTAAGATTTTTTTTTTGCGAGCAGAAAGCAGCAAAAAGTGACTCGTGATGTGTGATTTGGGAGTTTTCAGAAACTCTAAACAGAAAACTCTGTGATCCAGTTTTTGTATTCCAAAATAAAGTTGTGGGTTGTCAAAAAGGAAAAAAAGCGGATGACGGCTTCGAACCACGTCGTCGCTGCGGCAGACTTTTTGGCTGATTGGTTCCGACCTTGGGTTTGCTGGAAATTGCTGCTTTCGGGTTCTGCTCTGCTCTGTGTCTTTCTGTCTGTCTGTCTCGAGTGTGCCGACCAAAGTCTTCCAGCAGAGACCGCTGAATTAGACAAACCAAGTGTGCAAGGGGCCGCACCAACTCTGCAAAGCCGCAGCAGACCGACCGACGTCGATGGACCGTCCGTTCGCAGGATCCACGTCCGCGTCTTCTTCGCCCCACTCTTTCCGCCCAAGACGCGTCCCGCACGCGTCCGTTCTTGCTTCTGTCTACTCGAATCTACGCGACTCCATCTCGGACTTTGTAGCTGGCCACGCAATGCCTCTCTTGCCCGGCCCCGCGTCCTCCTCATCCTCCTCCTCCGCGTCTGGCGCGCCGTACAAAGACAAGGCCGTCCCGCGAATGAACCCTGCCGCGGCTCCCCTCATGTTCCTGCCTTACCGCTCCTCGACGCGTCTTTGGCAACGCGCCCTCGTATTTGCTCCTTTGACTCTATTATTAGCTCTTTTCGCATACATCTTCAGTCACTTTGTATACCATTCTGCTCCTAAGCGCGAAACTCTCATCAATACTGCCAAAAATGAAATATACAACGAGGAGACTTTCTTATCTTCTTATGGTCTTTCGAAACAAGATCTGGCTGGCATAATGCCTGCTCCCCGTCAACTCGGAAAGGAAAAGGCTACAATCGTAATGCTTGTTCGGTCAGTCTCTCTTTCTTCGTTTTTCTTTTCTGCAGCAATGAACCCCTTGGTTTCATTGTTTCTCATCGAATCTCTACTAACTTGATTTCTGTAGAAACTCAGAACTAAACGATGCTCTGAAGTCGATTCGACTACTGGAAGACCGATTTAACAAAAACTACCGGTATCCGTGGACTTTCCTCAACAATGAGCCGTTTACCCCTGAGGTATTACTTGCTATTCGCATCTTAATTGTCAAGCCAACTAACGCAATTAGTTTATCAACTACACAACTGGAATGGCTTCGGGTACTACGCAGTACGGATTAATTGACGAATCTCAATGGAGTATCCCATCACACATTGATCAAGACAAGGTTCAGAAAAATATGGAAGAAATGGTGTCCAAGAACGTCATTTACGCGGGCAGCATGAGTTACCGTCATATGTGCAGATACAACTCGGGCTTTTTTTTCAGACATCCTTTACTGGATGAATATGACTGGTACTGGCGAGTGGAACCTGGAGTGGAATTTTACTGTGATCAAAGATAGTAAGTCACCAGCCTATTGATTGTAGAAGTCGATATTGACGCCGTTTAGTGACCCCTTTACATTCATGAGAGAGCACGGCAAAGTTTATGGCTTTGTCATGTCAATGTATGAGTACGTTGTTACAATTGCATCTCTTTGGGATTCAACGAAAGAGTTTGTAAAAGCTCACCCCGAATACCTCGCGGCTGACAATTCTCTTGATTTCTTTGTCGATGGACACTCTCCTTCCAAGAAAGGCGACAAAGAGATTGACGGAGACTATAACCTTTGCCATTTTTGGTCAAACTTTGAGATTGCCGATCTTCGATTTTGGAGATCTCAGCCATACCTGGAATATTTCGATTTTCTGGATAAGAAAGGTGGTTTCTTTTATGAAGTACGCATTATCTCCCCTTTGTTAACTCATCAATTCTAACTGCATTATAGCGATGGGGTGATGCTCCTGTTCATTCAATAGCTGCTGGTTTGTTCCTGCCCAAATCAAAAATTCATCACTTTGGCGACATCGGCTACCGTCATCCTCCTTACTCTCGCTGCCCGCAAGACGAGGAATCTCACCTCTCAGGCAGATGTTACTGCTCGCGAAAAGACCACTTTGATGACGACGGGTATTCATGTTTACCCAGGTGGTGGAAAGTTGCTGGTCAAAGTGTTGGCTCCGGCGTTAAAAAGCAAGATTGATTGTTTGTTTTCATAAGTGTGCTACTGTCTATAGTTTTGATTATACTCTCATTAGAAGAAACTTGGCTCTTTTTCCCTTGTTGGCTTATTGCCATTCAATTATTTTCCACATAAAACATACGAATGAATGTGTGTTGACATTGTCGCGCTAGCTGTCTTCAGTGGTTCATAAATTTTTGTTTCCTTATTGCTCATTACACACTCATAACTTGACACACGTGGTGTCTTGTACCACTATAGACATGACTTCACATTGTTCTTAAGTTAAAACTTGGGATGACTTTTGGTGTAGCACACACACTCTGATTGTACTCAAGTAGTAAAGACCATTTGCGCAGCTCAACGGTCAGATTACTGGCCAACTCAATGAAAGTCTCGTTATACATGCCCACTGCGGCTTGTTTTGAGTTTTTCACTTTTTCTATAATTTTGTGAGGTTTCATTCGACGGACTTTGTCTGCTGATAGTATCAAATTAAACTTAGTGTAACTCCTGTTCGTTGTACCTTTGATCTCTTTACCGCTTCCATCAATCAGCACATCCGTTATATGAACAATGTCACCAATTCCGGGCTCCCAAGTGGAGGACTTCTCCCCATTCACGTAGCTCAGATTCTCTTTCATGTCCCATGCTAGTATTGTCAACGGTCGCGTTGATAAATTATTCGTTCTTTTCCTTTTCCGTGAATACCCATCAACCACCTCGTAACTCTGATCGCAGTGGTTTAAATCAAGTATATGTCTATATGACACAGAAGAGTCCACAATTGACAAGCTTCTGAGCTTCGAGCCTGACTTTGTTGAGCGCTCGGGAGATACGGATGCAATTACTGCCAAGAATGAAAAATGTCGAGCTCCAAAACAGCGCAGAAGTTCAATATGGGGGATATCGCTTAAATAAGATATAAGTCTTGTAGCAGAAGGCTTAGTTGTGGTTGTGAATGTTCGATCGGCATTGTTATGAATCCCCGGTAATTCTTCAGTAGAACAATTATTTTCGTCTTGTACAAAGTTAGCATTCAAGTAGCGAGTTTAGTGTAAAGATATACCCGGTAAAGACGACGCAGTGACAAAATTGTAGCTTTCAATAGACTGGGTCTTAAAATCTTTGTCTTCGTTGGTCGATGCTATTTGTGACAGTAGATTTGACGCCTTCGGTGTTCCTACTAATACAATAGTCCTTGTACTTGTCACGCGTCTCTCGAGCATATCCATAATTTAAGTGTAAGAGTTAAAAACACACATGGCTCAAAATTTTTATTTTGTATATATCTTGTAATAACCTCCAAGCTCGCTGCAAAACCAATGTCAAAGAAGTCTTGAAAAAGTGCGTTTGAAGCGTTTAAAAGAAAAATAACGTGACGCGTTTGTGATGATGGTCATGTGATTACGCGTACAGTGCGCGTGTTACAGCTGCAAAGTGCTAGATCGCGTCAGGTTCAATTGCTTCGTATGTTTCATTACCAACTTTGACAGTTGAACTACAGAGAAGACTTTTGTAGTTTACTTTAAAAGCTGGAAAGCAAGTCTGGCGTGAATAATTGGTCACTGTTTAGAATTTGTGAGGTTGCTATTTGCTACACAATCCAAGTAACTTACAAAAAAATGGATACATTGCTTTCAACATCTATTCTTCCTGATCGATATCGATCTGTCTTTTCATTTTCTAAGTTCAACAAGATGCAATCAAAGTGCTTTAATACTTTATACCACACAAATCATAACACTGTGATTGCATCTCCCACTGGTTCTGGAAAAACGGTTTTATTTGATTTAGCGATTTTGAGAGCATTTGCAGATTATAGTGGATTGTCTGCCTCTGAGGTAAACTTCAAGATAATATATATTGCTCCAACAAAAGCTCTTTGTCACGAAAGAAGCTTGGACTGGTCTTCTAGATATGCTGTGTTGGGGTTAAAAACTGGTTTACTTACCGGTGATACTGCTGCAGAGGAAATAGAAATGGTGAAGAAGGCTAATATTATTGTCACCACTCCCGAAAAATGGGACTCTACAACCAGAAAATGGAATGATTTTGACAAGTTGCTGAAACTGATTAAAGTTGTGTTGGTACGCATTCCATTTGTCATTGACATCAAATATATCTTCTAACTGTGAAAATTATAGATTGACGAAGTTCATATTCTTCGCGATACGAGAGGTGCTACGTTGGAAGTAGTAGTTTCTAGGATGAAATATATTTGCCCTTCTGCTCGCTTCATTGCCTTGTCAGCTACAATTCCAAATGCGGAAGATGTTGCACAATGGTTAGGAGAAAACTCACAATCGTCATCAGGTAAGTGTTGGATTCAGGAGTATTATGATTTTTTGTTATTGACTAGTATTAGTTCCAGCTAAATTGTTTCGTTTTAATGATGAGTATCGCCCTGTTCCACTAGATGTCTATGTTTACGGATACTCCACCAGCGCTAAAAATGTATTTCAGCAAGACAAGCTGCTGGACAATAAACTTTCAGAAGTTCTTGATGCTCACTACTCTCAAAAACCTATTCTGATATTTTGCGCAACTCGGAAAATTGCAGTCAGTACCGCGAAAACCCTTCAAAGGACTTGGCTTTCCTCAAAAAGAGTCTTTAAACCTGCATCTGATGCTGCCTCTTATAAATTTCAAGATTCTGAACTGAACATGCTAGCAAAATTTGGAGTAGCATATCACCACGCTGGAATTTCAATGCCCGATCGAGTTTTAGTTGAAAGGCTATTTTTAAGTCGGAAACTTCTAATTATTTGCTGCACTTCAACTTTAGCGGTAGGAATCAATCTGCCAGCGCAAACAGTAATCATAAAAGGTACTGCTGCTTGGGGTGAGAATGGTGTACAGGAATATACAGAATTCGATATTCACCAAATGATTGGTCGTGCCGGACGCCCTCAGTTTGATACGAGTGGTACCGCTGTTATAATGACCACCAAAGACAAGAAAGAAAAATACGAAAAAATCCTACAAGGATCAGAAATGGTGGAGAGCTGTTTGCATACTAATCTGATTGAACATATGAATGCAGAAATTGTACTGCAAACCATTAAAGATCGCAATTCAGCACTTGGCTGGCTTCAGTCCACTTTTTTGTATGTGAGAATTATCAAAAATCCAGACTACTATAATATTGGCATTCTAGGTATTAATAACTGTGATGTTGAAATTATTCTGGATCACATTTACATGGATAATATATCTGCTTTGAAAGATGCTGGAATAATCGAAGTGATTACTGAAAATGGTGCAGATGATGTCAAGATTCTCTCCACTGCTCATGGGCAGTCTATGGCTACATTTTACGTCAGATTTGAGACTATGAGAAAGTTCTTGACATCTTCCATGCACTTGGATCTTTCGGACACCGTGAGTTATCCCTAAGGCGCGGCAAAGCTTATTGGAGCTAACTTTTTGCACAGTTAAAACTGGTAGCTCAAAGTACTGAGTTCAAGGAACTAAAGTTACGTTTGGGCGAAAAAAAGTTCTACAAGGAGATAAACAGCTCCAATGAGATTCGCTTTTCATACAACAAACCCACTGACATCAATGACTATGTGGAAAAGGTAAACCTACTTATACAGACTATACTAGGGCGCGCGGAATTACCCAGCTACGATGGAGCCGGAAAACATGTGTTGCAATTCTCAACAGACAAAAACATTGTATGGCAGCACATCCAGCGATTGATCAAGTGTCTCATTGATTGCAAGGTTCACTGTAAAGACGGGGCATCTTTAAGGAGCGCAATAGAACTAGCTCGTTCTACTAGCGCTGAAATATGGGAAAACTCTTCATACGTTCTTCTCCAAATTGAAGGCATAGGTCCCGTCTCATTGAGAAAATTAATAAGTTCTGGAATCCGAACACTTGATGACATGCGTTTATGCGATAACTTTAGACTTGAGCATGCTCTGGGTTTATCAAATGGACGAGGGGCTAAGCTGTTGCAAGATGTTGAGAAAATTCCAAAATTCCGTGTCAATTTGCAGAAAGTTTCTGAGTCTCGGATAGATAATGGAGTCAAGATATCTATGAAGGTGTCTATCAAGATTGTCAACTCAAACGTCGTTAGGTTCTATCGACGGAAACTACTTACTATCTCCGTACTGGTTGATTTATCGAATGGGACATTAGTAGAGCTTCGAAGAGCCGTGTAATATCAACTCATTATTAAGTGATACTCGACGCTAACTGTTTCGGTAGATTCTTTTCGCTCAAAAATGGCTGTGAGTTCATAACATCTACAGTTCTGAACGAGTGGACAGGTGCTCCATTAAAGTGTAGGCTATCTGTGGCCTGTGAAGAATTAGGTATCCTTGTTCTTAATTACTAAACTATCTTGAAGTCTAGCTAATCTGATAAAAAGTTGGAACAGAGGCTGTTCATGAAATAGTTCTAAACATACGACCGGACGGCATTGTTTTTTTAAAGCAACTGAATAGTCGAGATAAGGTTGCACAAGGTGCACTGCAAAAAACTGAGAGTATACTTCTTCAAGTTTGAATCTCCAAACTATGGTACTAACGAAACAATTAGCGCAAACTCTAGCAGAAAGCGATGAAAGCACTACATCAATATTAAACAAGGATGAATCTAGTGTGGATCTTTTCAATAGTTCGTTTTCTTCACAGGACCTCGATGTTGAGGAGGTTTTATCCACTTTGAGGTGCTTATGTATACATTGAAAAGAAGTTCAAATTTACTGACTGAATCTGAATTCTTGTTTTTAGAAAAAGTAACATGGAAGGGAACGGGGACGTGGCGCAAAATGAAGTATCTCTTCCCCTGAAGTCCTTAGTCGACAGTCACCTTTCTACAGATGAGTTAGAAAAACCTGCAAAAGATAATAAAAAGCAAACAGTGCTGGAAAAACGCAAATTATCTGTAACGGAAACTGCATCAGACTTAATTGATATCAGAAAAGCAACAAAGAGGCTAAATCAGACTTCTGATCAATCACTCTTGAATGAAAAAGAGATTAATGCTATGGATGACAGATGTCAATTTCCAGGGCGACAAAAATTGGAGCTTTCTTCTTTTCAAAAAAGTTCAACTAAAAAAAATACTGACAATGATAAGAAGCAAGTCTACATTTTCGAACGTGCCAAAACACCTAACTTTCCCAAGTCGGAGATTATGGATAAAACATTTGAGCCCATCTCAGTATCTTCCTCACTTACAGGTGATGATGATAATACCTCCATATTCTCAAATTCCGAGACCAAAAAGTTGGGCAGCAACAACCGAACACCTGCAAAAGAGCATGAGAGTGACTCCTCCGATGCTGACTTATTTCATGATCTAGAAATATTTGTAAAGTCATACATTGCTATTACATAGTGCGTGCAAAATTGAGAAAATGTCCGTTGAGACACTCAATGCAAACAAGCTCTAGCACTTAAATTGAATTTTCTTGGTTTTCCAGCTGCTTATTTGGTACATAATTGCTTTGAATTGATGAAAACAAAAAAGCAAATAGATGAACAGTAGCTTCGCGTCTCGAGTAAAATCCCTTAGATTGCGTGCATACAGCGTGTAGCTTCCAAAAAAACAGTTTCTCAATACCTGCACTATAACCTAAAATCCTGCAAATTTGCTTGAAATATAATGATCCCTTTGACCCAGCACCTGACTGTTTCTTCTCGTCATCCAAGTCGGTATAATGTAGCCTTATTTTGCCTCCTTCTACAGTTTTTGTGCATTGGGGCTCATGCACGAAGATGATGATAAACAATTTACTAGGGCTCGTCCTTTCTACGGCAGTTTGAAAGCGAGTTGAAGTCGGATTCTAGCTGTTCCGAGTTTTGAACCAACAATTGGTGTAGGAGGTTAACAATAGTAAATTTATCTAACGCATACGCACGAGAGCAAGACTCGTACACGACTTTAAAAACAAAAACCCACAGTCCCTATGGAAGAATCTTAATATAAATTCCTAGGATGTACATAGCGCATTTAGATAATGCTCAAAATTTGAAGCGCCTGAACACCTGAGCCGTATTGCTTTTTTTTTCTTTCATAACTTCTAATTTTTGTTTATCTGAGGACATTTAATTTTTTTCGTATTGATTTTTCAACCTAAGCAGTCATTTATTAGGCTAGACGCCTAGGCAATTCTTTAATCAAATTAAAGTTTACTATCCGGCTCGCGTGCATGCGCTTGCATTGTTATTTTGCACAGAGCGGACCCTGTGCTAGGCCTTAGCTTTAAACAAGACGAACCTTAATTCGTCGCGTCGCGCTCTCTTTCTCTCCTATGTATCTGGACAAACAAAAGAGTCTGTATATTACAACGCAATTCTATGGTGCAAACGTACAATAACAAAAATATTTTGATCTGTAATCTCAAGATTCTAAAAGATAGACGTCAATCGGTCAATACTGATGAGCCAGTCAATTTGCATGTGATGATGCCCCAGTACTTAATTTAATTAGGGCTCCATTGTTATGATTGCCGGGTAACTCTGGTCAAAATATAAACAAACCACCAGTCCGATCTCTTTCTTCCTTTCCCCATCGCCATCAGGATGTCTAGCATTATGAAGCAGGACCAGGATAGCACTTTTACTTCCAAGTCTTTGAGACTATGGCCAAGGGTCGTGGTACCGGTTCCCGATACTACACTCGAAGCCGTGGTTGTCAGAGCGAGCTGCCTCCACCGGCGGATCGCTCTCCACCTTCCCCTACATTAGAACCCGTTCTTCCGTCGGGTTCCGTCCAAAAAGCTGATTCCCAAAGCTTTTTGAGTAACACGGAAAGTAAGATTTCTGAAGCTCTGTCCAAACTTC
>JAJLXV010000230.1:0-20733 GCA_030571435.1 Myxozyma mucilagina | reverse complement strand
TACCGTACTCAAATTGTGTCCACAAACCCAGGTCAAACCACTCGGAGATAGGCTTATAACTGATTCATTTAGCTCTTCAGTGATCTTGTTTCCAAGTCATTTATTTCTAAAGCCTTTGATGTTGGGTAACAAAATCAGATGACCATCTACTGCTAACAGCGGACGCGTTGTATGTTTGAAGTATTCCATCCTTTTTACAGTCTACATCATTCAATATTAATGAGAAAGATTGTTCATCTGAGTTAATTATATGCTAAACAATAAATACCTCGCTTAAATCTGGAAGATTTCTTGACTTGGGTGCAGTTTTGCTTCGTGAGGGGATGCCGGCTCATCGTCGGCGGACTATATGTTCGAAGACTTTGTTATAACTTGGCTGCTCCTTCAGGTATTAAATTTTGGGTCTTTACGCAAACCTTCAAGTGCCATAGTCACTCTGACTTCAACCGGTAATAGAGAGGAAGCCATCTGTGGCGACTTTTTGGGTTTGATTGGGTGGTGAGACGCGTCGTGTTGGCTGCACATTGGAAAGTGCGACGCATACCCACCTCACATGCGACGCATACCCTACATTCACGTTACTGTAGCAGTAGCAGAATTATAAAATTACTGCTAACGTACATGTAAGGCGAGCGCGCCGCTTCGAAATGCGACACGTCTTCTACCTTCTTATAGCTTAAAACTGCCACAAATGAATGACTCTACTTTATCGTATGAAACCTGATTTAATTTAAGTTTACGGGCTGCTGCTGAAATATAAAACGTGCCTTGTGTAAGTATATTCATTATTTGTGGGTAGAAAGCGGCGCACTTGCCTTACTGGGGCGCTCACCTTACATGTACGTTATATCGATATACCCATGTCTGGGCTGTATCTATAGCAAATCGACACATAATAAATTTATGTCGATAGATTGCGAGCAGTTTGCCCAATCATCAATAAACATTTATAATTTCAGTCTAAAGCGGATGTTTATGTCTACCGCATATCCGGCTGCTTTGTTTATTCAAATGATACTGAGCTTTTTAGTGATTTACACCAACACCTAAACCCTCGAACAAGCGAAGTCTCAGCAAGCAAAGAGTTTGCTTGGCATGTTTTCTTCTTAAACCATCGGGGCCAGATCCAATGAAACAAGGGTGCAAATATTTATACATGAAAGTTTGGCACAAAAAAGCACTTTAAAGCTTTTGCAAGTTTACAAACCAGACATAACTATCAACTGATTGGATAGATAAATAAGTACTGAAAGCTCACAACTCCAAACCAAGCGCCAAGAACCCTGACTGACTTTGACAGCAGTACTTATAAGCATCACTTAGCAGACCCAAGGTCTGGACCTTGAACTACCGTTATCAAGACTTCTCAGTCATTACGTTAAAGGGGTCATGGCATCAAGGGAACGCTTACTTATGCTGCTGTTTTTCTGATGAATGTGTCTGGTTTCTAGAAGCACCTTCTCGATTTTTTTCTACGATTGATATATATATATATATATGCTCAAATTGCATTGATTTGTAAATTGCGAATGTAGTTAGTAAGTGTAATTGTATTTTGTTTTTGATTCTTAACCTATAAAAAATCATTTTTCTGGTCAGAATTTAATTTTCTTAAACGGAAAGCCAAGTGGACTGACATCAAGCTGTTCTAGGCAAGGGACTGGACTTGGTCGCCGAGACTAATTTTACAAAAGTTTTTGATTGACAGTAGAAACGAAGCGCTCTCCACTTCATCTCACTACCATGCAGCGATAGACAAACACAAATCATAGTATTGTAATCTCATCGTGTTGCTTAAAATCGGACGGCACGCCTACACTCAAACTTTCAGCTCATCAAGCCACCGGCCTGTGACCTCCGTATCCGATACGGATGTTATATTCTACGCCAAGCGACGCTGCTAGCTTACTTGCTATAATTGCTCAAGTACCGAGAGGCCACCGAGAACCAAGAATTGGTAATTCTGCCTCGCGGAAAAAAGAACTGCTGGCTCACTCAAGTTCCCAATATCATGCTCATAATCTCCTGATAGAATTAGATCATCATTTTGCTATTCAAGGCAATCTCGTGGCCGGTATGGAAAATGGTTATCTTGTTTGAGCTTAAACATTATTCCGTATCATTATCAGTATAGCGCTGAATATTTTCCTCCAAAAAAAAAAATTAGCCGAAAATCGACTTTTCCGTCTGCGTTTTCTAAAGTTGGCTAGAACACAAACCGCCAAACCTTAATTTCCATTTAAGCAACTAGCACGTACTACCGCTATCAAGTCTTTAAATTGTAAAAGTGTCATCATTAACTGGACATCTGACAACTGAAAGTTCCCGTAAAACACAACCATCTAACATCAAATGCTAAGGCCAATTGTTTACAACAAAAAAACAATAACGCACTTTAATTAAGCAATCTTGACACAGTGTCTAACGTTCGGATGGACTAAAAAAATAAGGTGCGGGATTTACTAGAAACTTGGGCTATCGAAGTGAAAATTCGCTTGGTATACTGTGAGCAATTGCTTGTTCACGTAGAAACCCAGCAGTTTATGAAGCGACAAAGTCAAATTATTCGAAAAAAGGTGGAAGGACCTTTGAGCGCTCTGTAATCTTTAATAAAAATTTTAGTATTTATAAATATCGTCCTCATTTTGCTGTTCAAAGAATATGAAACAGGCGACGGCAATACTTTGTGATGATTTGAGAGGATAAATTTGATCAAACGTAAAGTTTTACAAAACCTGCCAAGATTCTTTTGGTCTATCCAAACGCATTTTTCCCCTGCCAAGCTTTTATTTATTTCCAATCACTGAGATTAGCATAATCCAACTTCTGAAATAATGTACAAACTCCTCCAGTGTTATATATAGATATTATATACTCTTAAATATATATATTATATACTCTTAAATCAAAGATATTTGGCTAAGACTGTCGAAGAGGTTTTACAAATTTGAGCTATAATTTAAGCTCGAGCTATTTTTGACAACCCAAGACCTAGAACTTTTCTGTAAACTACCCTGCAAGACTTTGCTTTTGCTTCCCAGAACCATGATATTTATTTGATCATCTCTGGTCTAGACCAGTTCGTTTGTACTTGCCAAGACTTTTCTTTATTTGCTTTGACCATTTCTACATATCCGTTTTACTGTTACGCTGTCTAGCCAGTTTGATACTGCATGATGGCTCTAAGCTCGTCGTTCCGAGTATGTTGCGTTTAAGCTCTAAAAAGCAAATGTTATCAAACTTCTTTTTAAAATTTATCTGCTGTTCTTGGCAAAAAATTGGTATTCTTGATATAAGAAAGCTGTATCTGTAATCTGAAAAATGCCTGCTTTTGTCTGTATAGCTCTCTGAAAGATCGGATTCCAATATGCGATTCCCATCTGTTGCCGCTCTTCTGCTTGGTGCTCTTCTAGCCTCTGAGCAAGTGGAGGCCGGATATAAGCAGAAAAATGGTTGCCCAAAAGTCTGCAACAAGTCATTGACCAGCTTTACTACTGCTGCCAAATGCAACAATAAGTCAATTGACTACGAATGTTCCTGCCCTGGTCGTATATATACTGAGACTTATGCTATGTGCTTGTCAGTTTGCAATGAAGAAGAGCGAGAAGTAACTTGGAAGTCTTGGGTTAAAGGCTGTAAAAAGGCGGGCGTTATTCTTAACGAAACTTACGATTTCTATCTTGAACAAGGTTTAGCTGATAGCATCCCAGCAAAGAAAGTTGACAAAAAAGTACCTGTCACGAAGCCTGTGAAAGTGAACCTCCAGAAATATCAAGGAAACTACGATGCTCGCTGGGAGAAAAATCACAATATGCTGTGGGGTCGATACTTTGGGTAACTATATCTTCGAGTGATTTCTAGAATCTTTCGCTAATGAGAACTGTGTAGAGATATTATTAATTCGATGTGGGCTTTATTGATAATCATTTCCTTTTTGCGATTGATCTCTATTCGAATGTTTCCTCGAAAAGGCTCAGCGCCGAATAAATTTGTGACAACAATTCGCAAGCATTTGATTCTTCCCAGTGCATTTGGAAAACGTCATGTTGATTCGTTCTACGGGCTCGGAAAGATGCCTCTTAGATGGGAAATGATAGTGATTATCGGTTTGTTTTTGATGTTTTTCTTCTTCAGTTTTGTCAAAATGCACACTGTTGGTCCCAACACTACGTTTTACACCAAAAGTATTCAGATTGCACGAAAACTTGGTGATCGTGCTGCTCTTATTGGAATCTTCCAGCTTCCCGTTCTGTTTTTGTTTGGAGGTCGTAACAACATTCTGATGATGTTGACTGGTTGGTCATTTGATACTTTCAATCTTTTCCACAGATGGCTTGGACGTTTCACTTTTATGATCCTTGCTGTTCACTCTTTCACATATGCCTACTGCTATCGTAACATTGGTAGATACAATGGAGATGGTGCTTGGGAGTACTGGAAGGTGAAGATGGTAGACGACATTCCTAACATGGTAGGAATTCCAGCTATTGTTTTCATGTTTGCCATTATAGTCGGCGCTTGCTACCCTCTTCGTCATCACTACTATGAAATTTTCCTTGTCATGCATGTTCTTATGGCTGCTGTTTTCTTTGCACTTAGTTGGGTTCATGTTGAAGAGCATGGTGACATGGAATATTTTTATGCGGCTCTTGCGGTCTGGTGCTTTAACATTGTGGTTCGAGCATCAAGAGTTTTGCTCGCTGGTCCTTTTACGAAAGCCACCATTACAGCTCATGGCGATGCAGTTTATGTTTCGGTTAAGCCAGCTATTCATTGGCAGGCTAAACCTGGACAGTACGCATTTATTTACGTTCTTCGTCACAACTTTTGGGAGTCACATCCGTTTTCCATTGTCGAGACTCGCGATGGGCACTACATTTTCGTTGCCAAAAAACAGGCTGGTCTTACTCACAAGTTGCATACCAGTGTAGCTGCAAAGGGAACAGATGTTGTGCGTGTTTGGATAGAAGGTCCGTATGGCGAGACTTTCCCTCTCCAGCGCTACGAGACTGTCTTATTCTTTGCCGGAGGTATCGGTATTACTGCTGTACTTTCCTATGCCCTTGATATGAAACGCAAAGGAACTGACCAACACGTTATTCTGTACTGGATGGTCCGTCATTCATCTTCGCTGAAGTGGGTTAAGGAACAACTTGCTGAACTTACTGAATCTGGATTAATTGAGATCAACATTTTTATTACTGGTGAAGAGAACGAAAAGGGAAGAGACTTTAGTTCCGAAGAGGAATCCTCGACTTCGTTGTCCGAGTACTCAGAAAAAGATGTTCATGGTATTTCCTCGCCTCGTTACTCTGTCAAATACAACACTAGACCTTCTGTATCTGATATTATCGCGGATACTGTGAGAGGCGCGGAGGGTTCAGTTGCTGTCGTTGCTTGCGGTCCTGGAGGATTGATGGATACTTGCCGTGAAGCCACCACCGAGAATCTTGACAAGGGCAAAGGAAGAGTTGACTACTTTGAAGATGCCTTTGGTTGGGCTTAATCTGTGGTGCTATTTGGTCGCGATTGAATTAATTAGAAGATATGTCTAGACTTTTTAGAGAGTGTTTGTAATGGGAGTAAATCTGAATGATTGATGTTGAGTAGGATGATAATTACTTTTAACTATAGTTGCATAAAAAGAAAAATTACTGTTTTCAATCTTTTAAATTTTTATCATCAATCAAATAGAACTATAGAACCGTAAAAGTAGAATTCTATTAAAACCGTCTGTATAGGACAGCATTCCTAGTTTAGTCACAAAAAACGCTCTACCATGTATTTGAAAAAAAAACTGCCACAGAACGCTGCAATGCCGAGATTCTCGGTATTCATAACATATCATTCTATAGTTGATTTATAAAACTCTTTCATTTATATGAACTGTATAAAGATATTGTGTTAATGCTAATTGGGCCTTCTCCGCATTTTTTTTTTCTTTCTGCATTTAATATCTTGTCACATGTTTTCTTGAAGAAATACGGCGCCATATAGATCCTTCAGCTCTTCTTTCAGTTCTTTATGGTGCATAACAATAAACTCCAGCGTGCGTACTTTTCGTAATAACTATGAAATGTTGTTGTTACTATGTGCCAACGAGCTTGTTACTTCTGTGGACAAAAAAAAGGGTTTTTATAAATACAAAGCATTTGATTCAAAGCGCACTTTACCGCTGTTCGATAGTTTACTGAATACAGTGAAACCTGAGTGTAAGGACCTATAGTAGACACGAATTTGAGGTCCTTAAAGCCCAGAAAATGCCAACGGTTTGCCGTGAAGCCACCACCGAGAATCTTGACAAGGGCAAAGGAAGAGTTGACAACTTTGAAGATGCCTTTGGTTGGGCTTAATCTGTGGTGCTATTTGGTCTGTGGTGCTATTTGGTCGCGATTGAAATGTATTAAGACTTAAGTTATATAGCTAATACATTACTCATTACGTAAGACTAGTCTCGCGGCTCGTTTTCGTTTTGCTCTTTTTCTTTTTCTTCTTTGTCTTTCTAGTTTGTTTTATTCTGTCGCGTACTTCGTACTAACGGGCGTACGCTCTATAGAGTAAAACAACCTAGACACAATTTTGCAGACACATTAGGCCATTAATCAATAAATCCCGTAATCCAATATGTATTGTATTAGTCATACCTCTTTATTTAAGGACTTTTGTGGAAAAATTAAGGACTCCCTTAAATGTTAGAAAAGTCCTTCTAACTATGGGATTTTAATTTTTGCATGAAAAATCTGTCCTTTGCTTGAGGCGTCCTTTAAAAAATGAGTCCTTAAACTCGAGTTTTACTGTTATGCTCTGCTTTAACTCACGTTTCCTCATTCTGTCAAAAGTGCTGCAGCGTTAAAACGAGTCAGATTTTGAAATGGCTGACTAACTGCTTACCCTAAAACTTTACCTGTTTACATTGATCGTCTCTACGCCAACCACAAAAAAAGAGGCGAATTATAATCTGCATTTTGTACCTTGCCTGCGGTTTACGCGAGATTGGAAAGTTGCATGTCAGTAAGATGCTGCGTATTCCATGGAGGATGTTTGTGAGGCATCTGAATGTGTGTTTCGCCTGCTATTCTGGAGTCTTGGAGAAGTAAACAAAGGTTAATTGATTGTTAAGACAGCAGCACGCGAACGACAGTGCATCGCTATGAGCGACCTTACAAACATACCAATAAGTACACCGCCGCCTGTAGGTATCACAGTAGAGGAAGTACCAAAGAAACGTGGTCGGCCGCGAAAGAAGTCAGTGCAGGGGGAAGTCGAGGTGGCATCGACACCGCGACGAAAGCGTGGTCGGCCGCGTAAAACATCTGATGAGCCCATCGAGCTAGAGCTGGAAGTTCCTCTGAACCACGGGCCTGACGAGAGTCCTCCTGTCTTATCGCCAACAAGCCCTTTGCGAGGTACGAGGATTTTGCCATTCTTTCAGACGGAGTATATACCCAGTAATCCTACGGACGAGCCTGAGCTGCTTCCTTTACATTTTTCTGACGCTCGCGAAATGACAACGCATAGTATGCTTGATGAATATCGTAAGGGATGGAAGCTTAATGTCACTGATTTCGTCGGCCCTTCATACTGTGAATTGCGATATTTTTACCAAAACTACAAGAAAGAGTTCAAAGTAACGAAAGCCATGACGCGAGGTACAAAAATTCACAGAGATATTGAACTTGAGATCAAGGACGAGCTTGTTATTGACACTGTTGCATTTACAAATGAAGAAAAAAAGGCCCTGGAATTTGTCGAAATGCTATTATCTTTACAAGCACTGACACACATGGCTGCCGAGAATGTAGATGCTGTCACAAGAGAGTTGCGCGTGTTTGGTTTTATTGACAATATTTATGTCAGTGGAATTATTGATGAAGTTTCGTTTGTTGAGGAAAGATACAATCCGTCAGGTATAGAGTTTGTCGATTCAGAAAATGTTCCAGAATATCGAAGTAGTTCGCCAACTCGATATAATCGCCCATCTTGGTTGGAAAAAAAACATACTGAGCATTTGATATCTGAATTAGACAAAAAGGAGAACAGGACCACAATCGAGCTTGTTAAAGATAGTAATAGTAGTGAGGGGGTGAAGCTGTCGGAGTTTGTCTCTCAGGAGAATAGTGGACAGCTTCGAACCATTACTGACTATTTCAAAACTCTCTCTACGCAGCCCCCGGAAACTTCATTACCGGCCGAACAGGAGATTTCGTCATTGGTCGAAGAAGAATCGAAACCGGAGCATGAAGAACGAAAAATTAGAATCGCTGACTCAAAAACGCGAGCGTTCAAATCTTTTCCGAATGAATCACAGCGTAAATCGACATTTTATCAGCTCCAGCTCTATCGACGACTTTTCCAAAATTTAACTGAAGAAACGTTTGACATCGACCGACTTGCAGTTCATTTAGGTCTCGATATAGACCAGCCGCTTTCTGATAATTTCAAATCTGAGGTTCTGCAAAATGAAGCTATTGTTTCGTCATTTGAGAAAGAAATTGCTTTATGGTTGGATACAGAATCTACCGCTGAGGAAAAACAGTATATAGACAAGCTGTTAAATCTAAATACGCCTCGAGATGTTTGGGAACTTGTGCAGCATAAATTCCGATTCTTCAAAGATAAATTGTCAGATACACTTTCTGTTCATTACATATATCAAGAGGATGCAAAGGTCTTTGGCGGCGTTGACTTTACGTATGATCGAAAATCATTAGATTCATTTCTTACATCGATGATTGCATACTGGCGTGCGAAACGCGATCCAGTAGGAGTTGAAGTTGAAGAAGCGCACAAGTGTAGAGGATGTCAGTTTAATGAGCGTTGTGCATGGAGATTAAATAAGATCCGCGAAAGTGCGGAAAGGAATCGTCGCGCATTTGCGGAAAAATGGGGTACTTCGTCGAAATCTGCTTCATGATCTAATTCTTTATAAAACTAATTGTAGCACAAAGGAGAGAAATTGCCTGTGCGCTTGAATTGCTTATAAAGTTGAGTCAAATGAAGTTATGTTTACTAGGATCGGGTTTGTACATATGGGTTACTTATTTATGTTTATGGGACAACGATTATTTATTGCTTTTATATTTTTTATATCTATTTATTTTCTCCATATGGTAGTTCTCTTTTCAGAATCGCGCTGCTTTTGTTGTTTTATCGTATAGCTCCAAATTGACCGCTGCTAAAAAGCATGGAATCTCACGTCGTTCTTTCACCCAGAAAGTAATTAAATTCGAGCATTCCTTTGCAAACACACTGTCTGCGCTTCCACCAACTTTCATTGTACCTTGAGCTGGGTCGAACGTGAACGATTCTTCATCCGAGGACGCGAACATCGACGTAGCACGGACTTTGTTTGAAGAGAGGAAATCTAGTTTGTAGCCAAGTAGCGAGTAGACAGCTTCTCTAAACTCTACCGACTTTGCGGACCAGATTTCTTTTAATCGCCGCATACGTTTTTCCTTGTCGGCTAGTTCACCAGCGAGTTCTTTCATTTCCAATTTCAATCGATCTAGAGTTGCGACAGTAACAACATGACCAATTTGATCTCGACGGTTTTCAAGTTGTGCTAATAATGATTCATTTTCAGCGCGTAAGGCGTCTAGCATTGCTTTTTTGACTAGCTGATCACGCGAAAACGGGTTCTCTCGTAATTCGAGAACACGTTTCTGAGCGGATTTTGAAGCTTCCTGAGATGACAGCTGGGCTTTCAAATTCTCAATTTCTGTCTTTGAACTTTGTGCAGCGGCGATAAGTTTTGTGATTTCGTCTTGTAACTGTCTGTTGCGACGGATTTGCTCGCCTAATCGTTCATCGTTTTCATCTTCCACTTTTGAATCACGTTTGCGTTTGTTTCCCTTATTTTCCTTTTCAAGTTTTGAGATTTCTTGGGACAAATTTGAAATCTCAGATTTCGCTTCGTTAAGCAGTTTTTCAAGCATTTCGATCCTAGCAGTTTTCTGGGTATAGTAATTTCCCTGCATAAACACGCTCTCCTCCATATCAAAACTCTTCAACTGTTCCCTTAAAAACTCTGCTTCTTTAGTAGCCATCATTCGTTGCCTTTCCAATCTTGCAGTCGTCTTTGCGTTTTTCGCAATAGTTTCTTGTAATAGATTCACCTGTGCTTCAATTTCTGAAATTTCGCGGGCATCGCCGGTGATTGAAACACTTTGAGCAGCAAGTTCTGCCTCAAGTCGACCTACTTTATCCAACAAAGCTACTCGTTCAGCTCGTTCGCGTGCTAAAGTATGCAATACTTCTTCAGGAGAAGAAAATTCACCCTTAGTAGCGTCATAAACACCTGCCCAGCGAGCTTTTTCTTCTTGTAATGCGGAAAGTTGAACTTGTGCGTCTGCGAGATCGCGACGGAGAGTATCCATGAGTTTCAGTCGCGCTTCTAGTAAAGTTTTCTCTTCGTGTATGAATTTCGATTTCGACTGCTCTTCGCGAAGGTGTTCGAGCTCTGGCGTGATTTCGTATATTTTTGTTTCAAGTGAGTTTGTAAGCGCAATTTGATCAGATAACTGGATTCGTAAGGTATCAAGTTCATCCAATTCCTCGGATTTCGTGCGTAGCGTTTTATTTTCCGCAGCAAGTTTTTCATTCTCCTGTTCAAGTTCACTAACTTTATTCGCCTTTTCCACAATTTTCTTCTGTACGTCTTCCACACTAACTTGTAAATCCTCGACACGATCTTCAAGAAGTTTGTTCTTCAGTTTGAGTTCGTTGATGGTTTTCGTGGATTTAGCAGTTTGAGCACGTAGCGTTTCTGCACTGTCGAAGTTTGCGTCTTGAGCTTCTGATAACTCGGCTTGTAATTTCCGTAATTGTTTTTCCAAGACGGATTTTTGCGCCGGTAGTGATGATTTTAGAGATTCAAGTTCAGATGTGACTTCGTTGTGTTTTGTCAAAAGAAATTGCTGATCAGTTTCAAGAGCCTGGTTTATATTAGCGTCATATAAAAATGATAGACAAAAGTACGTACATCAGCGCGTTTTCCTTCTTCAGTAATTCTCTTTTCCAACTCTCGAGTCGTATTTTCAAAACGTAACTTTTCACGTTCACGCTCATCTTTCAGAGTTGATAAAGAGTACTTTAGCGCGTGCGTTTCTGCGCGAAGTAGAGCAATCACGGCCTCTGGATCATTTTTAGTCTCTTTAGACTGATCATCAATTGGCTCTTCTGAAGATTTGCGAACTGACGATTGATTCTGCGCAAAAAGCGTCCTTGAAACCGGCTGTATATTAACAATCAGTATCAACACAAGACCAATATTGATTGAAGAAGATAAATACCCTTTGAGAAACGTTTCCGGGAGTAAACAAAGCCGAAGACCGTCTTGCGACCGGAATTGAGCTGCCAAACTGCGCCGAAGACGAGTGCAGTGGCGTCGCTGTGGATTTCCTCATTTATCTGATGTTTCTTGATGTGTTTATTTTAATGTTTATTGTCTGAATGTTGCAGGTTGGGTTTTGACAGAGTTCGATCCCAAGAGCCGCATGAGCCGGTGGCCGTTGGTTGAATCAAGAGTCGTCTTACCGAAAAGTGGCATTAGAATTCACTTTACTTGACGAAATAAATATATCGATTAAAGGTGTATTTACTGTGAAGAGGTGAATGAATTATGCTGCAGTTTATACTAGTTCAAAATCGCCAGGGAAAAACACGGCTAGCGAAATACTATGCTCCGTATGATGCAAGTAATACCAAAGTCAATCATCAAAAATGATTAGATGACAATTCTAACTATGATAATAGGACGAAGAGAAGGTCAAACTAAAAGGAGAAGTTCACAGACTAATTGCCCCGCGCGACCAAAAATACCAATCCAATTTCGTCGAAGTACGCATTACGTCCGTCCTAACATATACCACAACCAACTAACATAAACTGAACAGTTTCGGAACTTCAAAATAGTCTATCGACGATACGCCGGATTATTCTTTTGCGCATGCGTCGATTCAAATGATAACGAGCTATCGTATCTCGAAGCTATCCATTTCTTTGTCGAGGTTTTAGATAATTTTTTTGGGAACGTGTGTGAGCTCGATCTCGTTTTCAATTTCTACAAGGTGTGTACATCTCAGATAGCGAATATTTTTCGTTCTTATTAGTAACGAGAGGATGCTAATGAAGTAGGTCTATGCTATTCTTGATGAAGTCTTTCTTGCGGGTGAAATTGAAGAGACGTCGAAACAAGTCGTACTAAGTCGTCTTGAGTATCTAGATCGTTTGGATTAATCTTGATACTCCTTTCCATGCAATGGTTTCTAAAGGGGTTAAAAAAAAGAAATATCTACATGCGGTAAAGCTGTTGATAGTAAGAATTGGGCATTTACATTGCGATTTGGCGTTTATGTGATATGATTGAGTTTAGGAATAATGTGTTTGTACTATAGTCAAGATAATACGTCTATAAAGAATAAATAGTTTTTTAAAAGTTTGAAGTTGTTTTGTAGAAACATTTGTTCTAAGTGGTCTATGATTCTTTTGTTTTTCAACTTGAGTAGCCATATGTAGAGATTTCGATCTCGAAATGGCTTCATAAACGAAAGTTCATAATGCGCCGCTCGAGCCCAGATTCAGAATCAAGATAACGTCACCACCAACTACCACTTTGATCAATTTCAACCTCTATCCTATTATCGCTTTAAATCGAGTACAGAAATGCCGCCACATAACGCAATTCCTCAAATTGGTGTATGTTTAGCCGAAAAGCGATAGCGAAGAAAGATGAAGAGCTGATTATGGTAGACACGATTAAAAGTACAGTTGAAGCTGTCAATTTCACGACTTCGACATATTCAGCAGAAAGAAACTGCATTAGCGAAACAGCAACGCCGCGATGTACGTTTTCCATACTCTCTTAGTACTAGTCATATGAATTGAAGCTAAATGAGAGTAGATTGCGCATTTATTATCGGTGGAAAAGACAGAATCGGCCAAGATCCGAGTCGAGAATGTTATCAGACAAGAAATAAATGTCGAATTACTTGAGATTCTGGAACTTTACTGTGAATTGTTACTTGCGCGAATAGGACTTATTGATCAACGGTACGTTTTTTTTATAATTCCTTTTTACAACTGTTATTAATGTACGTACGAGGACAGCCGCGATTGTGACCCCGGACTCGAAGAAGCAGTTAAATCAATAATCTACGCAGCAGGTCGTACAGACGTTAAAGAACTTCAACAAGTGCGCGACATGCTAATCGCCAAATTCGGCAAAGAATTCGCGCGCGACGCACTCGAAAACGCAGAAGAAAAGATAAACCCACGAGTCTACAAAAAACTCATAATCGAGCCTCCGAAAGAGGAATTAGTTAAACTGTATTTGGAAGAAATCGCGAGAACGTATAGGATCCCATGGAGTGGACTTAGTGAAGAAGAACGGAATAAATTCTTACCGCATGATGATGCGCCTGCTGCGGATAATGACGATGACGATTCTCCAAGTGGTGGGGTTCCTGAAACAGCAGAGAGTTTGAAATTACCAGAGGCACCAATCACAGTTGCGCCAATGGCGGCGAGTACGGATAATCCTAAGCCGACGGTGACGATTCAGGGACAGGCTGTGAAGCCAGTGAAGAAAGCGGGTGCGGATTTGGATGATTTGGCGAAGCGGTTTGCGGCGCTGAAGCGTTAGGTGAGAGGTTTTTGTTGTAATTTACATTTTGAGTGGGTTGATTGAGTTTTGGGGTGTGTATTGTATCATTTGTCTGATTAGATTTTGTATGTTTTTCTTGAATTGTCATTGATTTGTCAAGTAGTTGTATTTATCGAGTTCATTTGATTTGGTCAAGTTTAAGGCGTAAGTTCTGCCACATTGTTATAATTCTGGTGAATGTAACCTTGCGAAGTAATTTCGCGGTGTTAGCATTGAAGCGTTGGGTGAGAAGTATTGTCATTATGTTTCATTTTGCATATGTTGATTCAATCTCCTGTGCGTTTATTCATCGCATATACTACGCTCATATACTAATCTGTTGAGTGTGTCATGCTAGTGACCACTAGTAATATCTAGAATACTTTAAGATATGATAGGATACGTTAGAATATGATAGGCTATGTATCGGAAACGCATATGTGGGATAAACCTTTTTGTATTAGGATATGTTATGTGTTACGTGGGATAGAAGATGGTTTATATAAAAAGGCGATGAAGTTGTCGTTTATATAACAACAGTTGCTCTGTATACATTTGTTATAACCACGGCTACGGACCTATTACTCCAAATTCGACATAATCCATCAACAAAACAAAAATATAGTACAGAATATAGAGTAGAAGCATTAATACAAATTGCCATTTCTGCCGTTTATTATTTGAAGGGGTACGTGTAGTTATATTAAACACACAATTTTCTTTCCCTTTCCCTTTCGTGCTTTTCTTTTTGTGTTCAGTGACTTATTCATTCATCTCTAATCTTCTTGTCACAACCAGTTAGTGCACATCAACATTGAATGTTTATCTGTCTGTAGTCTATGGACGGCATTCAGTAATTTACCTTCCTGCTGTCTCTGCAAAAGTTACCTGATCTTTATAATGCTACAACTTCGTGCTCTTATGTTTGTTTTCTTTAGTGACCTGTAAGTTTGTATTTGTCCATTATAAATTGTAAGCGATCGCTCACGTTAATTGCGGGGTCGAAACCTGTCAACGGCTTAAAAAATTACGGATTTATTGGCTTCACTTCCAGTTCGACATAACTATACCTATTTGAAAATCTCCCCAGCTCAGATATAATCTACTTCTTCGAAGAAGGTTGATTGATTGTAATTACCAAAAATAAATGATTCCCATAGAACATCAAGACACATTCGTCTTGAATACACTTCAAGCAGAACGGAAAGCTAAAACGGGAATTGCGACTGTTGTAGCATGATTGATGGTTATATTTCTCGCCTGTACATTGACTACTTCGGGTAGCATGATTTGGTTCACATTGTCGTTTGTACACAGAAGACTGTAGGTTTCTTTCAGGTTGCTATGTATGTAAATGTTTTTTTTTAGTAAATTAGTTGTCATTAAGAAAAATGAACAAGTAATAGCATGGTAATTAGTAATTAATAAACAACCTAAATTTAGATGACTTGGATCCTGGATTGCATGGCCAACTATGAAAAATTCTAGAATTACAGGTCTTGTATAGATCGATGCAAATAGCTTCTATAAGCCGAAGTATAGTATCTACTGTGACTTGTGAGCGGATTGAATAGCGTCAAGCGCTAGAAAGCGAAGTTCAAATCAAAGGCTGTAAGCTCAATTGAACGAGACGCTGTCGACCGAGTGGAAGGTAATTTGATATGTACTTGGCAGGAGTGAAAGGAATTAGACAGATGACTCAGATGAATGCTTAAATTGTGGGGTAAGCATGCGGCTGAAGATGAGTAGAGTACAAATTCAGCAACTATCTTCTATAATACAGAATACTACAAAAAAAAGGAATAGAAAGAAATGAATAAACTATAAAAAGCTACGATTTACTCAAAGCAGCTCTTCGCTTCTGCAGTTTTTCAGTCATGTAATGCCAACTTTTGACGACGCCGGCAGTAGCAAGACCTTTTACGCTTTGGATTGCAGCAGGCCATCGGACGGTGTGGGAGATTGTGCGGAGGAGCTCTGATTTTAACGAGTCGTGTGAGACGATGAGTTTGTCAAAGTCTGTTGCGGAGGCTGAGGACGAGGGCGACGAAGAATGAGAGGAAGAGGAAGGGTCGATGCTGAGGATGGAGGAGTAGCGCGCGTAGAGGGCCTGTTTGAAAGCCGGGGGAAGACGAGCAATCATGTTTGCGCGCCTGAGCGGGTTCATGTCCTGGGTCAGCAGAATGCGTCCGTCCGCAGCGCCGGCGAGGGCGATGTTTGGCAACGTGTCGATGAGGGGCGCGTAGAGGTTGTGGAAATGATGTAGCTGGTTTGTGACAATGTTTGTGACTTTTTCCGGGTTTTCCGCGACGGCCATGCGCGGGTCTCCCGTGTAGGAAAGAGCTGCTATTTGCGCGTAGAGCTCGTGTTCGGAAAAGGACTCGGGAAGGAGAAGCAGTGCAGTGCGTAGTGCGGCGACGAGGTTGCGCTGATTCGCGAGACGCACGCGGGGCTCGTCGCGCAGGATCTTGACGGGCTTGTGTAAACGGCCGGCGAGGTAGAGCGAGTCCCAATCGAGCAGGTCGTCAACAAGCCGGTCGATCGCGACGACGCCGTACTTAACGACGAGCCCGCTGCCGTCGGATAAGCGCACGTACGGGTTGAAGTAGACGCCCGCGCCGAGGCCCTGCACGCGCGCGACGGCCGCGGAGCCGAGGTGCCGCAGCGCCGAGTAGTGCTGCGGGTTCTGTGCGATGTTGAGCGAGTGCCAATGCGCCGGATGCGACACGCCGAAAATGAGGTCCACCTGCGGCTGTGTACTCTTTGCTGCTGCTGCTGATTTCTTGCTGCTCTGCGGAAACACGCCGGAGCCGTACGCAAACGCGTACCGAATTGGCGCGCGAAACGTCCATAACGCAGCGCGCAGTTGCTCCTTCAACGCGTCGTCGATCGCGTGGTGCTGGTTCACGCCAAAGCCAGCGGGAAGGTCGTCGAACCCGCGCACGCGTTTCTCAAAGTGCTCGTCGGCGCCAGTCGCAATCCCGCGAGCGCGCACTCGTCCTGTTGTTACTAATCCCCGTCGCGGTGGGCGTACGCGCATTTTCTATTTTCTCAAAGCACCGGGGTCTTTCTTCTTGTGACAACGCGGGCGCACGCGTAGCATCGCGTTCCCCATCGCACAACTGAGTTATCACATAATGTCTTACTAAGCGCGCAGCGTCTGTGCGACGAAACGACTTGTCAGCCGGACGCGGGGCTGAAGCTGAAGGCGGGAGGAGTCAGCAAACTAGCCAATTTAATTATTTTAAATTCGAGACAAGGCGCCGAGCCCAGTCGCACAAAGGGCTGATGCAGCGCCAGATTCCGCGGCTAATCATGACAGCGGCCACTTCTTCTCTGTCCTCGTCCAAAACAACGCTGACGCCGCTGTCGGCGTATTTGCCCAAAGTCACGCCAATCGCGCCCGTCGATGGCTCACGGCCCGAGTCTGCGGCGAACAAAGCGCATCATACTTCATCAGGCCGCTTCCGCGTGCCCTGGCCGTCGTTTGGCCGCGGCGACATTAAACTGCCCGAGATCCTCTGGTCGCGACTGTCCGGCGAATGGAAATCCGTCAAGACCAGCGCGGAAATGATTCCCGTCTCAACTCCGGACTTCATCGCGAAGCCTGAACGCGACAACAAATCCGCCGTCCGCGCAACCTGGCTCGGTCACGCGTCGTTCCTCGTCGAGTTACCTTCAGGCTTCGTCGTGCTTTTCGACCCGCTTTTCGGCGACTACTGCGCCCCGGTTCCTCTTCCGGGCCTAGCGCGTGTCTCGCCCGCGCCCGCGTCTGTCGCAGACTTACCCCGCATCGACGCCGTCTGCATCTCGCACGCGCACTACGACCACCTCGACGCCGGATCCATCGCAAAGTTACACAACGTCCAGCCACACATCCACTATTTTGTACCACTCGGTCTCAAATCGTGGTTCGAATCCGCTGGCATCGCGGCTGTCTCCGAACTAGACTGGTGGGACCAACTCTCCATCGAATCCCGCGGCGCGTCCGCAACAGTCTCCTGTCTCCCCGCCCAGCACACTTCCAACCGCTCCCTATTCGACCACGGTAAATCCCTCTGCGCATCCTGGGCCGTCTCGTCCGTCGCAAACGTATACTTTGCAGGCGACACCGGCTACCGCGCTGTCCCCAAACTCGCTCCGGACGTAGACGACCACGACCTCGATCTCCCCGTATGTCCTGCGTTTGCGGAAATCGGAGAATACCGCGGTCCTTTCGACCTCGCTCTAATCCCAATCGGTGCTTACTCGCCTAGACATATCATGAGCAGAGTCCACTCTGACCCTGAAGACGCCGTCAACATCTTTCGCGATATCAAAGCAAAACGCGCTCTAGCAATGCACTACGGCACCGTATGTCCCCTCTTACTCTCTTCTTTGCTTCTTACTTACTGACAATAACAGTGGGTCCTAACAGACGAACCGTTCCTTGAACCGGTACAAAAACTGAAAAAGGCTCTGGTTAAATACGGAATAAGCGAATCTGGCGTATTCGATACTATCAACGTCGGCCAATCTGTTGAGCTCGTGCCTGAAAAGGCGTAGCTTCTTTTTTCTTTTGTATATATGTATTTATGTATCTATGTTGTATGTAGTAGGTGGTATTTAGATGGTGTTTTTGTGCATTTTTTGTGAGTATGTAGTGTTTTGTTTAATAGTGTATCTAGTGAATGATAATCTTTTGGTATAAATCAACACTCCAGTACTCTTTTTACTTTTAACAAAAGCAGAACTTTCTACTTTCAATATTTTGTTTCATCCCATTTTCCCCAAAAAAATTCATCGTTAACTGTCAAATCGTTTATTTACAGTTCACCGTTTTAGGCAAGAACAGAAAAATCTTTTTAGTTCCAGCAGCGTGATGAACAAATAGTCGTAAACTTGTCATATTTTAGTTTAAAATATGCCGTCAGCACATCTTTTTTTATTTTCTTTCTTTAGAAAAAAAAAAGGGTACACGCGCAGTAATGTGCTTATATGTATTATAATAGCTAACGTGTGTGCTGGGTGAGCCGCCGCATGTCAGTGAGCGTCGCACTTTTCATCTATTTCATCACAGCAATGCTATTTTGAAAAGAAAAAAACTAATAACCTTGTAATCTAAATTTTAATATGCTAAAATTGAATAAATTTAACTGTTTTAAAAATTGTGGGCAGGTTGCGATATTTATGTCTGGAAGTTTACTTGACGCTGTCGCTCCAGCTCATCCTATAATGCACGTTAACGGGCAACTGAAGAAAACCTCGGTCTGCTTCCTATATTCAGGGGCACAGGTGAAAACTTCGATAAAAGATTTGATAATCTAATCAAAAGCCAGTTGTGTTTTGCTAGCAACACAGTACGCACAGAAAACTTTTATTTTATTTTAAATATACTATGTTTCATAGTACAGCAATACCATAACAGCAAGAAAAAAACAATAATACTCCTAAACGCCCCATAAAAATACCAATTCATAATAGAAAAAAAACTCCTTAAAAATATATGTTACAATTGTGATAACAACACAATTTCATGATATCAAAACACCTAAGTTCTGCATTGCAATCTGTATCGTTCTGTGATTCGTAAAAACTCTCTTTTAACACCTAGAAATGCTGTATCCCAACCAGATCTAAACGTGCGCACGAAGATACCAGTCATGAAAAACATATAGTTTGATACTCTTAAACAAGAACAATTCCCCAATCGTCTCGCGTTCAGAAATATCAGTATACTTGTTCTCCATGGAAAGACTCACAGCATTCATGAATCTGTAGTTAAAACGACTCCCCAATCGCTCCGTCTACAGAAACACTCACGCCATAAAGTCTGAAATCAACCTTGGTATCGCTGAAACTGTACCAAAGAAAAGAACTCTTCAGTCACCAACTTCAGAAAAGAAAAGGCACGTTATCGCAAGCCGCTTTGGATTCCCGGAAAGAAAAACACTTGAAGCGCCGTCGCGCGCTCAAGGACTCGGAAAATGCCGAAGCGTCACAGGTTGGTACACAGCATAGAAAAATTGCACAGGCAGAAAAAGGCAGGTATTCACAGAAACAAATTGCGCAGAATATCGTCAGACTCATGAACAAAAATATACTATATAATAAATCATTAGTAGCTGCGGTGGTCAGAAAGAGGTATTAACAAACCTAGGAGCATGCCCGAATTGTTCAGGCCAGATCAAGACGAGCATTTGAAGATGTCGATCGCAACTTGTGTTTTGAAGCTGAAGCTGAGCAAGTACGCCGACTTCTCTGAGTATCCAACAAAGAGCCTTTCTTAAAGCTCTTATAAGCTGCAACAATTTTTGCAGCGAGCTCTTCGTTGCAGCATTCTTTAGTTTGCTGCTGAAGCTTCGCTTCATGAACTAAGGAAGTTAGAAGCTCTTTGAAGGCATCTCTGTTGCTACTCAGAACAACGCTTTCTGAAATCTTGCTTTCAACAATCACTTGCTGCTCGACTATATCTTGCTGAGGAGCGTCACCAAGGCGTTTCTCAAGGTCATTCTGTAATTTAGCGTTCGTCTCCCTCATTTCTGCAACTTTTCTTCTGATCTGAGCCATTTGCTCTTTCTCAGCAGAGGACTGAACTCTGCTGGAATCAAAAGGAAAGTAAGTTGCATGAAAATTTGGGGCCGTGAATTTAACGACACGAGACAAAAGCATAACTGCAGCAGGAACCACGCATCGGGCAATGAAATACGCAAGCCAGCAATAATAAACGATCCACAAGCCTTGCAAGTAGTAATGCATGTTAGGTAACAGGATTTCATGATCAATGCGTGACTCAAAAGGTCCTTTGAAAAGCCGATCGAAGCGATGGTAATATGTGAGTACCATCACCCGGAATACAGAACGACTCTCGACCAAAGATATCAACGAGGAAGGATCATACTTGAAGAAATAATACCCACACGCATAAGAGGCTGTGTTGAAAATCGTTAAGACGCCCAACGCGACAGTAAGCATTGCCGAAGCCGCACAGCTGAACGCGCGCCCAACTCGAAACTCGTGGTGGCACAGAGCTCTCTCGAATCCGTGATTGAAAAAGTTAAAACATGCTTTGACCTGGAAATAACACGCTAAAGTCAAAACAGACACGTAAA